>BQNB010025700.1:2206-20050 GCA_026074375.1 Tanacetum coccineum
AAAGACAAAATCATAACTTTTGTAGAAACTTTAAAAATGTCATTTATCTAATTTGAAACTTTAAAACATGTGTTTATTTTTATACAAGGACGTTATATTTAATTTAATTGGTGATTTCCAAAAACGTATCGAATTATTCTGTTTCAATTATTTTTCTCACATTCCTTATATAATACTCGCAAAGTATTATATACCTCGATTTTTCTTTTGGTTATTTGTCTTTGTTATATAATTCACCATATGAATTATATACTTGTCAATTTTTCATATGTAATATATACGGAATACATTACATACTTTGCTTTTATTTTTTCGATTTATTTTATTTAACTAACCACCAAACTTCTACAACTTGTAATCCAAATCCCTTATCAACGTGTCGCGTTGATGTGCTCATCCATCGAAAAAACCAAATTCATAAAAGCCAAGTAGTGGGATATAGTCGTTAAGTTAAGCTGCATCTTCTTGATCGAGCCGTTTCGTTTTCCGTTTGTGATGTGCTTATTATTTGCATTTCTGCTAATTGTTCTGCAACGTCAAGGTGAGTTCATAGCCTCACGTTTTACTTGTTTTATATTTACCTTATAACTTTTGGGGTGAGAACATGCTCGTTTACAAACTTGTTTACTCTAATGATTTCAAACTCTTATAAATGTTCGTTTGCAAACTCGGTTACATGATTGATACCACACTTTGTTTTACTTATGGATGCAATTACTTAAAGCCTTTCTTTTGGAAATACATTGGTTGATTTTACTATCTTGATCGACTTTCCCTGTGTACGTGTTGCCTAAGTTACGAATAGACCACTAATGCCCGAACTATCATGAACCGTTAATTTCTTGACCGACTGGCTTGTTAAGTAAGCGTGAGTGTTGAAAATAGATCTATTAGGACTAATTATCCCTATCCGGGTGAGTAGCACTCACTACCCACGGGGCCCCGTATATACCATGTCGGATTTCACTAGGTGATCTTGGTCAGATACCTTTAGGGCAAATTAATTCTTGTTTGGCATATAATATGATTCCTTTTAAATTGAGCTTCGGTGTCATGAGCTTAGCGCAACAGTAATACTTTCCATGTGATATTGTATTTGTTATAATAGTCTCATAGTGCTTTGTATGTGAAATCGTAAACAACTAAGATTGTCACATACGTTTTGAAATCTTGTGGTCCACACTATTTTGTTTGAACGTTTCAAATTGCTAAACATCTTTTCATAATACTTTGAGTGAAGCTGTATTCACTAAACGTTTTTAATCCTCATAAATGTTTTATTTAAACCTATGAATTCACTCAACTTTATGTTGATCGTTTTTAGCATGTTTTCTCAAGTGATTAGCTTTGGACTTCTTTGATGTGCTATGTGGAGTCTATGTGCAATGTGATACCATTATCAAGATTTTATTTCTCTTTCATACTCGTTGTCTTTTGAAAATAGCCCTTAGATGTCGTTCTTTTTATCGAGTGTGAGAAACAGTCATAATGCGATGAAACGTCAGCTACCCCCCTAGACACGATGTAGTCTCGCTGTTCATTATGCCCCGTTTGGAGTGTGACAGATTGGTATCCAGGAGAGACAAGCGTTAGTAGTTAAGAGAAGAACCAGTGGTAGACATCTAGGTCTCAGTCTAGTAACAAGTATGTATCCTTACATTACTTGATCAGTTTATGTGTTTGAATATGCGACCTATCATTCAACTGGATCTAGTGATACAGACCAAGTAATCTAGATATCGGGATAGCTATGATATGGGTTTATCTCTACCCTGCGTTTATCGTTCCCTACATTTATGTTGCTTTGCGTTTATTTTTGCCATTGAGCTCTATTTTGCTATGAGCTTACATTTATCTCGTGTTTATCTTTTCTCTGCGTTTACATTGTCCTTACGTATATTTCCCTACTTGTTTGTATAGAAGTTATCTATATAAATACTAAATTCTTTTCTAAGACATTGTGAGTGACACAATGGTCTCGTTTATTCTAAAATATCGTGAGTAATATGATGGCCTTTAAAACTTTTCACGACTTTACATTATATCGTTTTGCATAACTTTGAAATTCATTACAGTCTGCCGACCCCACTGGTTATCCTACTATTCGACTTTGAAGATGACTTTGAACACCCGTCCCATACTGTTGAAACATCTACGTCATCTCGTTACGTCTCAATTTCTCTTACTTCTTATAACTTCTAGGAGCATGCCGATTAATTCGCACACAACTTTAACCCATCCCCTCATAACATCCCATTTTGGAAACATGACTTTTAAAAATTCAACTTAATTCATTTTCTTTACCCTGTTCAACTTTGAAGTAAATACCGACGAAAAGACAAGTAATGAGTTCCACGAGGATTGAGTGTATTGTAACCCAACAAATTGTTAATGCTATTGAAGCTAATACTGTCTATGAGGAAAGAATCCACATGGCTCGCGACTAAATGGATTAGGTCGTACGTTAGGAAACCAAGGTGGTAAGGAATGGCAACAACAAAATAAATGACAAAAGGCCATGAGAGCTTACATTGCTAAACCAAATTACAAGAACGCATATATAGCAAAATTTCCCTTTTACAACAAACGTAAGTTGCACCACACTGGACCCTGCATTGTGAAGTGCAATAACTACAAGAGTGTTGGCCATGTGAGTAGGAATTGTAGGACACCCATTTCGATATTCAACTTAGAGGCCGCAGTGGCAAATTAGAAATCTGAACCGTGCGAACTGTATTTAGGAGGTTAAAACTCGTTGGAACTCTAACGCCATCAAAGATAACGCTCATGTTTAAGGAGAGATTTTTCCCTATCTAGTGAAACCTAAGTAGACTTAAACTGTAATCTCTAAGAGTTTTGCACTAGTACTTTCTTGTGAATTTCGTGTATTGTGTGGATTTCCCTAAATTCTTTGTTCAATTTGTGTCATGACGATTTTGTCAGTTACATTTCAATTCTCTAGCAAATATATGTAAGCTACTCCTTGAGTTTGTTACCGTCTTACAACCCATTTCACTATTATTATGTAAACTGTCTTACTGCTATTAACTAACTGGATGGTATCCTATGAACTATTTTAATGTCGTCTTATAAACATAGTAGTTGTCGCGTTATGAACTATTTTACCACACAGTTTACAAACCGTTTGCTGATAGCTTCTTGTTGATTTTAACACCTTATAAACTGTTTTGATATCATTCCATAAACCGTTTTATCAACATTTTATAATTATCCTACTATTACCTCATAACTTATCTGACTATCAATTAATGAACTAACTTGATTTCATCTTATAACCTATTTTATGGTTAATTATAAACTCTTTTACTACCCTATTATAAATTACTTTGTAGTCATCTTACAAACTATTTCGTTGTCACCTCATGAATTATTTCGTTGTCATTTATAAACTATTTCGCTGTCAATTTATGAACTATGTCGTCATCATCTTATGAACTACTTCGTGTCTTTTATAAACCATTACGTTGCCACTTTATAAATTGTTGGGTTGTCAACTCGTAAACCATTTGTTACCATTACATTATAAACCGTCACGTAACTTTCTCGTAAACTATTTTGTTATCACCTCATAAAACATTTCCCGTTATCTTACAAAATATCTTGTGTCGTTATATAAACTACCTTGTTTTCATTACCACAAACTGTTTTGCTACCTTATAAACTATATCGTTTATACCGTATAAGATATTTTTTTAACATAACATTAGTTTGACGAAATGAGCATTTTATCGTTAGTTCCTAAATTATGCATAGCCTGATCACCTATGTATAATTCAGGAAGGACCATGCTATGCTGGGAGTAGTCATCATAAAATTTTGTCAAATTACCCTTACGTTCCATCTTTATTTTCTTCCTTTCCTCTACATTGTTAACGAGATTATATTATACTCGTGTTTTATTAATATTTTGCGTGTGTATTCATGAGTCGTGTTGGTCACGTATATTCGCATCCGTGAGCGTCATAACTAAGTAGCTTTTCTTCAACCTTAGCATATAGAAACACCACACCCTTAGCCGAGAGACCAAATCATGCTTCCTATAGTCATGGAAATTACGGATTGTAAGGTTCCAGAATGTAATGAACATATCACTCTAATTAGATTATAACCAATAGAACTAGAAGATTTCCTTCAATATACTTACTTGTTAGTGAGATAGAATCACGTGAATTATGAGATTCTCGTACCGACAAAACCTCTGATGGATCTGAAGTTAAAGCAAAGGACAAAATTATTACAAGTGCATGGAACCTAGTTAATAAAAAAAACTCACCTCCGCTGAGTTTAGCTCTTTAAACGACATCGTCCCATCTACCGTAGACACTAAGTACACTGTTGAGTTAGCCGTCGGAAAGATTATAGGAGACGATACTATCATTTGAGATTGAACTCTGAATTATCTAAACCATCCATCCAATATAGACTTAATGCCCGTAGAACTTGGTAGTTTCGACATTATCACCAGTGTAGGTTGGTTGACAAAGTACCACGCCATGCTCATATATGAAAAAAATATTGTCCGTATCCCCTTAGGTGATGAAACCTTAACGATTCAAATCAATATGAGTGATGGATATGCATTGATAGTTACTAGTGAACAAGAGCAATGTTGTTTGATAGGATTGGTACGTTAGAGCGAGATAACTTGAGACTCGGAGGCATGTTATGTGTTGAGAGAAAGAGAGTTGACCGTCTCCGGCGTAGTATGTCGTATGCTCAGAGGGATTTATAATAACAATTTCCTCATAGCGGGAAGCTTTAGTATTGTTTGTCAAAAAGATGGATGGATCCTTCGGGATGTACAATGACTACCGAAAATTTAACAAGCTAACCGTGAAGAACCGTTACCATTACCTAGTATAGATGATCTTTTCGATCAACTATGAGGATCTAGCGTTTACTTGAAAATCGACCTAAGGACTAGCTACCAACCTACAAGAGGTATCAAAGAAAAAGATATTCTAAACGCATTTGGACCAACGAACCAAGGTATTCATGGTTCACATAAACGGTGGTGCATATCGGTACTTGGATAATTCATGATAGGTAACTCACCAATGATATCTTTATCACTCAACCAGAAATGAGGACTTCGAGGAACACCTTAGCATATCTCAATAATTGCTGTAAGAATAAGCATTTATGCCAACTTTTTTAAGCGTTATTTTCTGGGCAACCCGGAAAGTGCAATTTCTAGGTCACGTTGTTGATACTCAAGACATTCATGTCGATACCGCCAAAAGGGAGTCAATCAAGGATTAGACAACGCCTGCGACTCTAATGAAGATACACAAATTCTTAGGTCTTTTCGGTTATTACCGATGATTTATCGAAGGTTTCTCTAGGATATAGAAACCTCTAACCAAACAGAATTAGAAAAGCGTGAAGTTTGATTAGGGAGAAAAGGAGGAAGCGGCATTTCAACTGTTAACGTAGAAACCTTGTAGTGCACCGATTTTTGCATTTACCCGACGGAACAGAAAACTTCGTAGTTTATTATAACACCTCACATAATGGAGTAGGAACTATAATTAGGCAGAAGGAGAAGGTGATAGCTTACGACCCTCTACAACTAAAAGTTCATGAGAAGAACTACACGACACACGACCTGGAATTTGGAGAAATAGTGCTTACTCTCAAGATTTGGGAACAATACCGATATGACATGAGTATGAACTCGAACCCGATAATCACCGAAATCTATTCAAAAGATCTAGGAACACAATCGTATCTTACCACTCAGCAAAATCTTAAGGCCTCACTTGAACTACCTGATCTCATTCTTAAGTTATTACTTTTGCCGTTACAAATCCTTACAATCATGAACTATTTGTGGAGCTAACAAACTTGTTGCACTCTTGAGCTAATGAATTTGGTTTAATCTCAAACTAACTAAGAGAGTGCAATATTCAACCACTTACCACATAAGCTCTCCCACGAGCTCCTCCCATTCGTTGACTTTTATTCTGGGGATATTGTTTCTCGAAATGTCCTCACTCTTCACATCCCATCGCCGTCTGTTATAGTTGTTGTAGTTATGTTTCCTGTTGTTGGGTCCGTGAACAGTCCCAGCTCGTACAACCTTATCCACTAGGTAATACAACCTCCCCCCTTAAACCAGATAAACATCTCTCGACAAAACGTCTAGTTGAACTATTCATTTCAGGCCACTAGTACAAAAACTTCGGTCATGATACATCCTAGTACTGTCTAAGTAAGTGAATACTTACATCCATTAACCTCGCCTGATATTAATCATCGAACATTACAGATATCAGAAACTAGACTATGCCCTTAAACATTTAATACTTTATACAGACATACNNNNTGCTAAACTTTATATTTTTTGTTTCGCAATTTCCGTTTCACATTTTTATAATATAAACAAAATTATAAAAATAAAAATAAATAAAAAACTAAAAAAACCAGAAAAACCAAGAGTACAAATGGTAGATAAAAGGGGTCCTAATAACCTACACCATTTTAAAATTTTTATTTGTTTATTCTTTTGTTATGTCAATGACGTGTGAATATCAAATGCTAGGTTGACTTGAGTTTTAGGATCAATTGACGCTATAACTTATGGTTAATTACTAATTAATTACCTACCACATTTTTTATATATATTAACATAACATGGCTTCATCAGACAGCTTTACATGCATTATGTATCGACTTTTGAGATAGTTGTGTTTTACAAATTAATGAATTATCATCACTATTTTAGAAACAATAATATTTTGCCTCTGCAAATAATCTTTTCTATATATTTATTTTCGTATTTCGTATTCACGTAATATTTTAGAATTAAAAAAAGAGAAATGCTAGAACCACAAACAAACATCCACAAAAACTTTTACAAAATGATGTGTCATGTAACTTGTGGATGCATGTAAGAGAGAAAATTCAAAAGTAACTTTGAGAATGCCACTAATTTCATGACACGTCATTTTGTAAAAGTTTTTGTGGATGTTTGTTTGTGGTCGTAGCATTTCTCTTAAAAAAAATACATGCATGTGTACTACTATTAGTTTGGTTATAATCGATTTTGAAGGTATCATTTTCAATTGTTTGGCAGCCCTAGACTATTTTCAGGAAAGAAAATTGACATATGGCATTAGCATTAAAGCTTGCTGTTATATTATTTTCAAACGTATTTATTACACAATCTAATCATTGTCTATTCACTCATATACCTAACAAGATTTATTTTTCAACCAAAACATACAAATTAGAAAAATGTGTGTACTTGACATACTTTTCTAATGGATACATATTTCTAATGTGGGGTATTTAGATTAACACACACACTAAGATACAAGTTTTTACTGAAATGGTATATAGTGAAGATCACATAATTATCATTTCTGTATCGTCAAGTATAGTAACATGTCATCTGTTAAACACTTTAAATAAGGTAGTACTGTTTTTGAAAAGTTTTTATTTTGGAAAAAAGTATAAAACACGTTGTCTCATGCATGATTGATGAAGGTGAGACGTGGAAATTAAAGAAATTAGTGATAATAGTACATATAATAGATTGACATATGATTGGCCATGACTTTGACCATGATTGCAATAACGAGTGTTGTGCAGCTTAGGGTCCGTTAGATCGTTAAATTGACACTGTTGACGATATAGACAGTAGTAACAAAATGCATGATACATTACTCGAGTCCCTTTTGTCTTTAATGGCAAAAAATTTTTAAAAGATATCTATTTCTAGATAACTTTTTGATTGTGACTTGTGTTTTTAACTTTTTATGGCTAAATTTAACTCTACGTTTTCTAGACTAATCATCTATTTTTATGAGTAAAAGGTTTTACCTTGATAAAAATAATAAACCGAAGAGTTAAGTACAGATAAAATGTGTCTGAGGTATGACATTTACCTCAAGCTGAGCAGCTTGATAAACTATTAGCAATAGTGTTTATGACGCACCATAAATACAAATCAAACTAGCTACATATTACATGACATGTCACTAGCATACAAATACCAAAATGGTACTATAAACTAACAAGATAACTTCTCTAACCAAGGCGAACTCCTCGCCATCCAGCAGTAACACAGAGGGAGCAACCATCTAAAGACTAAAACCAAGAGGTGTTTGTTTAAGCTTCTTTTTCGACTTACGAACTTATATGGTGTTTTTTTTCTTTTTTTTAAGTAACAATGGTTTCCGACTTTTTGGCCAGTTAATTCATTCGGTTTGAATCGACCACAACACAGACACTTTACACAATTTAGAGTGATAGTGACAAGCTCTCTTGCCACTAGATCACTCTTGAGTGGTTACGAACTTATATGGTTTCGGCTTATAATTTATAAGTCTATTTTTTATTTTATTTTTGCTTCATTTTGAAATTTTGGAGATTATATAAGCTTGTTTAAATTTAGTAAATTTAGGGTATGTTTGGCAAAAGTAACTGTTGATGAAACTGAAGATGGAGTTGTAGATGAAGATGGTGATGGAGATTATGAAAAGAGATTATTTTTATAAGCTGCATAAAGTAGCATTTGATTTTAAGAGATTATGGTAGATTATTTTTTTTATAATCTCTTATAATTTTGTCTATCAAACGAAGCTTATATTTTAAGTAGCTTATTTTTCAAAAAAATAAGCATAATCTCTTGACAATCTTATGTACCAAACATGCTCTTAGAATAAATCTAAAAAAATGATCTTGTGAAACATAAACCGGAAACTTCGTAAACTCATAACCCTAAAAAGCTTAAAGACAACACCCCCTAAGTATATATAAATGTTTAATGCGTTGTCGCAACAAATATGATAACTATAAACATAAATCTCAAATTTTTTTAGCCTGTAGATTCTAAAATGTTATAGAAGAAAATCACAATCATTTCTGCACAAATTGTCAATGAAGGATGTTAGCTAAATCAAATCAACTGTAGGATCGGCGAAATGTATACATTTTTTTTAATCAATTATCTGTCTTTTAATAAAGTATAAACATTATTCGTTTGACTAATCTAAATTAAAATTAATATATAAAAACAACTCTCCAGCATGGGGAATAAACATTGGCCATTGCATGGGACGCTTGCAAAGAAAATCTATGTTGATTTGTCTACTTTAACAAGTACAAGTCAGTGTAAAGTTTTTAGCTTTTAATTTATTTGGGCCTTTGGGCCGGAGTGTGTAATAGATATAGTTAAGCGTGTTGAATCATTTAAGATGAAAAAATGGCCCAAGTTGGTGTTTAAAGTTAAGTAACACTGTAGTAGTACATAACTACATACTACTGAAAATCTGAAATACACTAGTAGATTATCAGAAATCAATATTGCATGTGAACACTTTATCTATACTACCAATACTGCATATACTGGTTTATACCCATTTCTTGAAACTTCAAAATTCTTACAAATGATTCACTTTAATTAAAAGGCAGCACTCGCCATTAAATGCTACCTTAACGTTGCGTTCCTGAGTTTTATTTTAAAAAAAAGAGGAAAGAAGTGAAAAGAAAATAATATAAATTCGTGTTCCAGAGTTTTTTTTTTGAAAATAAGAGAAAAGAATAGGAGAGTAAATTTGACTAAATTTCTCTCCAAAACTTTCTTTCCAAAAGTAGGATGATTTGAAGAGAAATTATATTAGGAAGCATTTAATAAATATAATTACTTAAATAACCTTATAGAAAACTTAATTTTTATGTATGATTAAGGGTATAATTGTAAAATCATCAATTATTACTTCATTTCTCTTCTAACTCGGGAACATAGTATAAAAAATAAAATTTCATTCCTCTCTTTTTTTCTGTCTATTTTTAACTCTTTCTTTCTCTTCTTTCATTTCCAAAACTTAAGAACAGAGTGTAAATGCTGCACCGACCCGAGTTTCCTGGGTCGCCGGAACCCGCCGTTTATCCCGCCGTTTATCCCACCAGCCGGAACCCGACCCCTCTATATACTTTTTAATATTAAAAAATTTTGTACTCGTCACTCGGTAACAAAACACGTATCCACATACGTGTTCTTCTCCGGAGCATATCACACATACCTATTTAATTTTTTCTCTCTAAAGCCAGATCCCACCCTCTTTATCTATGTCGCTCTCTCTCTCTCTAACATTAAACGGTTTGGGCTTTCATGGGTTTTGAATCTTACTGCAATGCAACAAGAGATGAGCGGCGGGGATTTGTTTATGGTAGTGGTTTCGGTGTTTGGTGATGCTGGTGGTTTCGGTGTTTCGTGACTATTTGTTGGCCCTAACAAGGTTTAAATAAAGAAGGTGTAGATTCTGTTGTTTTAAGGTTTATGATTTTTGATATTTCATCATTTTTAGGGTTAACTGATTTGATTGAATTCGGTTATGATTTACGTTTGTCTTTGGATTAAAATGGTTATTTTAGAGTTTATTAAATTGGGTTATGATTGTATGTGGTTTTATTTCGAGGATTAATTAAGTTGGTTTATGCATTCTTTCGTTTGTAAAAGGGTTTAGTTAACTTAGGTGAACAAAAGTGGGTAAAAGAATGATTTATTTATCATCAAAATCTTACATACTGCTTGATGTAGATTTGGATAGCGGGGCAACCAGTCGGGTTTGCAACCATGTTGTGTAAGATAACTCATAGACCTAAGTTTTTTTGAAATGCATTAGAACTTGCCAAAACTTAATGTGCTTACTTGGTATGTGATAAATAGATTCATAAACTGGTAAAAATAATTGAATGCCTAAGATGCGACAAACTGATTATGTAAACCTTTTAGTATTTTACTCAAACTTGATATAATAATGTTTTAAAGAACATGATTGTGCTCGAGGTTAGCAATTTGTATGTCGTATTTGGTGTGTGACATTCTATTTATTCCGGTCTATATTTTCTAGCAATGTTTTGATATTCGGTTTCTGAATTTTTTTGGGTAAACAATTTCATGTAGGCGCGGTTGTGTCTTATAATCTGTTGGGGCATAAGGCAAGGTCCGAAAACACAGCAGTGGTGGATAAAGGGCTACCTGCTATAGTCAATGTTGTGCACGCTCGATCGTGGTTGTGGATGCCCGTATCTCGGCGGGCGTGGTTAAGGGGCTTTTTTCTGTACTGAAAGGAGGCTGTGATGATAATATTTGAGCGTCCCTAAGCGGATTCGATTAAAATTTTGATTACGTGCATCTTGGCGGGGCAAACTTGCTAAGTTTGCAGCCATGGCGACCGTATCCTCATATGCAATTACTCACTTATCTGAGCCTCAAAATAGAAAACTGATTACTTTCTACATTCTTTTTGAGCGAAAATAACACCGAGTGCAGCACGCTATAACAAACGTCCCGTCTAACAAACTCTTTCTAAGAACACTTTATCCCGCTCTAACAAAAACCTGCACAAATGCAATCTCAGGTAACATTTTTTTCTCTTTTATTATTCCCATATTAGAGAACTTTTCCATATTCATTAATTGTAGATTTCTTGCAGATAGTGGCGGGTAATCCGATGGTGGGACAGAATGTTAGCCATGGATCAACTTCTGTTGAAGGTGGCGTTCAACGCGAGTTTGCGTCAGATACTACTTCTGCGTATATCTAATTTGTTAGACAAAGGAATAAGATGATGGGATGCGCGTTTGATACTGCTTATTTTCTTATTGCAATTTCAGGTCGTAATATTTAGTCGGGCTTATTATTTGTTGCTACTTTTAGGTGTGAAATGTGTGTGTTCAGTTTAAGGGAGGAAGAATGTGCAGCAAAAGTGGTAAAGAACCTTACTGGAAGATACTACGCATGTATGTCCCTCTTTTCATTGTATGTAATTATAATGACTTTCACCTAAATTTAACAATTTATTAAGTACCAGGTCATTCTTCAACTCGCTCTTGAGTTTGGAATCGTAACTGTGGGATATTGGAAATCATAACACAATCGAATGACTAGAGGATTAGCCAAGTTCTAGAGAGAGAAAGTAAGGGAGAACTTTCTAGAGTGAGAAAATAAACTTGTATAAATGAAATGACTAATCCACCTCTTCCATGGCATGGAAGAGGCTTTTATACTTACAATAGTAACCGGCCAAGGGCCTTGGTAAAGGGCTAACATGTTGGGTTTACTACTCGGCCTATTACCGAACATTATACTTTAACTACTTAACTACGAGCAACAATAAACGGTAAAATACACGGGGTGACTGAGTCTTTTTCTAATATCTAACAATCTCCCCCTAAGGGAGGTCACCCAAAAAAATACTAAATTAAGCTCAGCTATCTATTTCTTGTGTTCAGCTCGTAGTCTTTGATTCTTCATGCATTGATTTCTTTGTACATATTGTAGTAGTCTTTGAGCGTAGTTCCTTTGACTTGTGTGATCTTTGAGCATTCTTTGAGATCATCAGCCATTGTTAGGATTAATGTTTTCTTAACTTAGTACCGACAGTACAATAGTTAGTACCGACAGTTATACTTAGTACTGACAGTACAAAGTATTAAGTACTGTTAGTTAGTTAGTACCGTTAGTAGAAAGTTAGTTAGTACCGTTGAGAAGATATTTAGAAGATATTTAAAAGATATTTATGAGATATTTTAGAAAAAGATATGTAAGCCTTTTATGGTTATCCTTGATATATAAAAGGATCATTTTTGGCATAGTTAAAAAAGAGACGATAAGAGAGGAATAGAAGGATTTCCATCTTCATTATGAGTACTTTTGTAACTCGGATGTTCTGGCAATACCAAAGGATAATGCATAGGGTCTCTTAAAATATTACTTGTAATCACAGTGTGTGATGAGCAAGCATAGTTTGTATTAGTGTCCTAACGAGATTATAGATGATCTATAGCTCTAGACTCTATAGTGCATTTTTTTAGGTTTAGTTAGTCGATGGCTGGAGCGGTAACTGCCACTGTTTTAATATCATCTAAAGACTGGAGATGAGACAGATGATAGCAATTGTCTTATGATCTCCATGAGAAATGAAACAAGAATCCTTTAAGGGATCTTGAGTGGCTAGGGAAGGTTGTGCAACGTATCACTGGGTCCATGATACTTGTCTTTAATGTCAGCAATCAACCATGTGATTCTGACATCATATGTAGTGACCCAGTTTCTGCCTAATGTTTAAGGAGGGCTGCTTTCTTTTCACACTTTATCTTAACATTTCTTTTTCATTCTTCAACCCCTTTAGTGCTTACTGAGACTTCATAACTAATACTTTGTTGGGTATGTTCCAGTACTAGCTCAATCTCAGTCCACATTATTTCCTTATTCTCACAATACTCCTTCTGTAATCATACCTGGACTTTTACACTAACTAGTGGATTGTCCCTGGGTAAATCCCTCCGGCTCTAGCGGAATCATAGGAACGAGTACCTAACCTTACCATCCTTATAACTACGATAAAGTAATTACAGGGTCGGTCTTTCGGTACATTTCACCTTGCCATAAACCATTTGAAAAATCAACCAAGGTACTTGTGATATAAATATCAAAGCCATTGTACCTTGATTGTTTTGATTATATTTAGAAATGCTCCCCCTCAACACATGCATCGGTAATGAAATTATTTGGCACATGGAGGGGGGAGTACCTGCTTGAGTCTTAATATATCATATTTTTATTGGATTTTATATTTAAATCAAATTCTCTCCCCTGATCAAAAATTTCAATATTTAAATCAAATTCTCTCCCCTGATCAAAAATTTCAAACCCTTTGAGATTTAGGATCTCAATTGATTTAAATATGTTAGAAAAATTTATGAGAAAGTGTGGTCTGATTAAATACAAGCCGATATTGGAACCTATATATGCTCTCCCTCAATTAGTGAGGGAGTCTGTTAGTGTCAGTTAGGATGATTTTATAAATGATTTAGAGTTTAACGAGAAACTCAAGAAAAATTCGTAACTGACACATAACATTGATAACTACATAACTATATAATGTACAAAGTTTACAATATACTACACATGATATTGACCTTTTAGAGGGAATGATGATATCATTCAGTTCTCTGAAGAAGCCTGTAGTCAATATCACGAACACGTCCACCAACAAAGCATTCCAGGTTCCGGTAGATCCTTCTTGTCTTCAGTCGCCTTTCAATTGCCGTAATGAACTCTTTGCTCCTTGTCACGTCCTTTTCAGTCCAGAAGCGCGTATTCATACCCGGATTGAGCCGCTTGATCTTGAATTCCTTGACTCTGTAATCCAGTGTTTCCAGAATATGTGTCAACGTGCCATCACTGAACTTGTATATTTCGTTGAACCGCATGATCTTTCATTCATTGTTGTTGACCGGGAAGATTACTGCACAAGGAGACTTAATGATGGTATAATCATGCTTGAACTCGTATCCAGTAGCATCCCATCATGGTTTAGTGAAGTTCAGCTGAGTTTGGTAGCTTTTAATACCAAGTTGGAAGTCTTCAACCCGCTGTCGAATCACTAAGTTTTGGGTCCATAGCTTGACAGCAGTTGATAACATCCGTTTGTCTGAACCAGAAAGATGATCGAGATGACCTTGCAAAAGGAGCAAATTCGGGTCTTCAAAGTCACTGGGATACATGTTCTTGAAATCCTTTTCAGCAATCTTGTGTTCTTGGTGATCAGCTCTTCGGAGGACAATTTCGCTCAAGTAGTCATATTCGTATCGTGAGTAGGCTTTTATTCTGGCTACACTGAGAATCCGCATGTGTGTTCGGACCTCTTTTCGACGCGAGGGAGAGTCATGTCTGTCAATGTAGAACTTATGTCGATTAAACCACCAGTAATCAATACCATACTTGGCACTTATGTCATAGGTGCACACATCTTCAATCCACATGTGTTCCGGCACTAGCAGTTCAAGACCGAAGTCAGGATAATGAGCATCCTTCATCTTAGATATTGACAATACAGGCATGCTTCCCTTGTTGCCAAATCTCAGATATTCCAGATCTTTGTTGAAGAATAATTCTGTTTGAATAGTGACATGACCTGGAGGACCACCGAGAGGCAGTGGTCGGTTAACATTGATTCTGACTTGATCTCCTTTCGGATTCACCTAGTCAACCTGATCTGTGAGCATCTTGTGACACTCCTCCATCTGAAACTGAAGGTGAATGATATCTGGATAAAAGACCTTGACAACTTCATATGCCTGCCCTTCCAAGTCGACTTGGGTAAGTTTGGACTTGTTTATTTGACGGCAGTACCAATTCAAGAAAGTCGTCATGTCGCCAGTCTTTGCAAGCAAGGAGTTCTCAGCAGGGGGTTCATAGCTTGAAGCTAATGCAGATGCCTAGTTGTTCTCTACATCTGACACATTGGAAGGAAGAATGGTCTAAGCGGGTTCAGGAGTTGCTAGTCTTTCCTCTTCAGGTACAGGCTTCCACTAGTCTTTTCTTGTGTCTGCTTCTGGTATTTGATCATTCCTGGTATCTTCATCGTTAGATGATTATACCTGTTCATCGGGAGTGGAATCATCATGCATCAGAGACTCAATAGGAGATGAGTCTTGATCTGCAGAAACACCAGTTGACTCATATCTTGTGTCAGAAGTAGTCCAAGCCATGGATTCCAGTGTTGATGCCATAGCCATGGATGAACTAGGAGCCTTACTGCCTTGTTGCGGAGCCGATCCAGATGCACCAGTGGGTGGAGGAGGAGGAGGTGGTGGCAACTGAGTGGATCCGGATGCTCCCGAAGTACCCAAAGCACCAGATGCGCCTACAGGAGGAGGTGGGGGTGGTGGCTGTAATGGTAGAGAGCCAGGAGGAGTTCTTGGTGAGGCACGTCTCTTTCTTTTCTTCCTGTGAGCTTCATCCAAGTCTGATAGAAGTTGATCTGAGTGATCACGCTCTAAGGACTTCTCCAGAGCATCAAACAAATTAGCGTGGACTTCATGGGCTTCGTAGGAGTTATCTTCGAACATCCGTTGATGCAGAATTTCCTTCATATCAACAGTGGGCAGATCACTGAAGCGGGCTCGAAGTGGAGCTTGCATCGCCCAGTCAACTGCATCGATGACAACCTCATCAATTGCTTTCTTCACTTGGTGTGGAACATTAAGGTTTTCCAATTTGTACTGTCGTGACCCATGTTTGTCCAATCTTTCCTCCAGGGCTAAGTTGCTTTGTATCCCGCCATATGTTGTTCAAGCTCTCCAATGCGACGAATGAGGATCGATTCTGCAGTGCTTTATTATGGTTGAGGTGGAGGTGGTGTAAGAGATGTTGTTGTTGTGATTGTTGTGACAGTTGCTGTTGATGTTGGTAGTGGTGCTTAAACCATTGTGGAGACAGGTTGTGACATTGTGAGATCGATAACCGGAGTGGTCATTAGAGGAACTGAAGAGGTGTCCTGATGAATGGGAACCGTGACCATTGACTGAACCTCTACTTTAGTGTTGGATTTATCAGGTTCGTCTTCCTGAGATTTCTCCACAAGGAATTGATTAGTGAAGCTGAGTTCCTTGTCAATATTTTGTAGAGAAGACATGGTTCCAGCGGAGCTTGCAGGTTCTTCAAGTATCACTTGATCTTCAGTTGGGAGTTTGAGGTTTTCCTAAACACTTAAGTAAGCCATTGTAGTAAACTCTTCATCCATTTACTCAGGGTTTTGTTAAGTTGAAGCATTAGTGACCTCGAAGTCCATGTGTTCAAGGTTTGGTCCAGCATGAACAACATGACTTGAGTGAGGTTGGGACTCTGCAGCATCCCTAAGGTTTGATCCAGCCTGGCCTTCATCTTGTATACCAGGGTTTGGTCCAGCCTGGCCTTCATCTTGTTCACCAGGGTTTGGTCAAGCCTAGCCTTCATCTTGAGTTCTAGCATTAATCTCAGGAGACACTTCCTTATCAGATTCTGTCTCACTGTTAGTCAGACCCAATTCCGCATACAATAAAGGAGATTCAGTGTCATAAGAGGGTTCAGTTGTAGTAGGTGTGCGCCTCTGGAAGATATATTGTTCAGCAGAGCTCTTTTTCTTTAGTGTCTGAAGGGTGAGAAGATCAAGAGCTACTTGTTCATCGCTGACCTTCTCTTTTCCCTTTCCTTGTACATCAGGAAGCAGTTGAATTCTCCCAGAGTCAGGTTCCCTTATAACCACCGAACGAGCTGGTCCCTGAGTACATTCTGCTTGTTCCTTAATGCTTAGTTCCACGGCCCGTTGAATGTCTGCTTCTTCATCACCATAAACAGGTTCCTGTTCTGGAACACCTTCGTCAACAAACTCATCAACCAACTGTAGAGGGCTCTTTGGCTTTCGCTGCTTTGTTACCTTACCATCTTTAGATTGTTTTGCAGGAGATGATGCATTAGATGTCTCCTTGACCAGTTTACGCTTTTTACTTTAGTCTTTCTTGGAGGGTTCAGTTGGTGTTGGTTTAGGTGGTGTTGTGACTTTAGATGCTTTAGGTGCTGAGGACTTGGTCTGCTTAGCTGTCTTGGATTTAGTAGCCTTGACAGCTTTGGGAGATTCGGTAACATCTTCTTCCTCTGCTTTATCATGTTCTTCATCCAAACAACGTTGATACTCAGCTACATGCTCCATGTATCTACTGTAGTAAGGTGCACTTGTGATTTCATCAGTGAGAAGAGCATCAGGTATTGCCATACCAAAGACTTCCCTTCCATCCTTTCCAACAAACCTGAGGGTGTTCAGAATGCTTTCCTCATGTGAATAGTGAATAGGTGAGCTGGTTCTTAAATGTATGTTGTGCTTAGTTCTCAGGTGGTGGATGATAAGTTTGGTGAACCTAACATTTGGAATTAGCAGATAAAGGGTCTTTTTCTTTTCGCGAGCTTCCGTGGCTAAGTTCTTCCTGTCAGTAAGGAAGGTTTGTATGGATTGAACAAACTCCTCCCATATCCGTTTAGCATAGTCA
>BQNB010025700.1:24610-59359 GCA_026074375.1 Tanacetum coccineum
AGAACTTTGAACAACTGTGAAAGGTGGGACTGATGCTCATCCGTGGTCCGACTATACACGAGGATGTCATCAAAGTAAAAAATAATAAAGCTCCTCAAGAATAGCTTCAATACATGATTCATCACATCATGAAAGTGCTCGGTGCGTTCGACAACCCGAAAGGCATAACAAGCCACTCATATAACCCCTCTTTATTTTTGAAGGTTGTTTCCATTCGTCCCCTTCATAAATGTAAATCTGGTGATAACCACTTCGCAAATCGACCTTCGAAAAAACAATAGAACCGTGAAGCTCATCCAACATATCATTTAACCTCGGTATGCGAAATCGATACTTTATAGTGATCTTATTGATTGACCGGCTATCCATACACATCCGTCACTCCCCATTCTTCTTCAGTATAAGTAAAGTGGGGACTGCACATGGGCTAAGAGACTCACGAATAAGTCCCTTTTTCCAGTAATTTGTCAACCTGTTTTCTGATTTCAAGGTTCTCTTAGGGGTTGGTTCGATAGGCGGGTTTATTAGGTAAGGCAACACCGGGTATTAGATCAATTTTGTGTTGAATGGATCGTTTAGGTGGTAGTCCAAGGGGATTTTAATGGGGGAGACTTGGGAATAGGATTTTAATAAGGCTTGCACAAAGGGGGACAAAATCGGTTGGGGCGGGTTCTCGTCTTCATCGAGTCCCAACAAAACGACTTCTTTGAAGGACTGATATTCATGGTGTTCAGATTGTAGTAGCGTGCTCAAAGTAGTAGTGGATATTTGGAGGGCTGTCGAAGGGTTAAGTAGGGTAAAAACGATCATGCGGTTGTTATGAGTGAAGGAATACATATTACGATAGTCGTCATGAATTGTTCGCCTATCAAACTGCCAAGGACGCCTGAGCAATACGTGACACGCATCCAAGGGAATAACATCACACCATAATTCATCATTGTATGATTTACCAATACTGAAAGATAATAACACTCGATGGGAGACGCGTATACCTTTTCCCTGATTAAGCCACTAAATTACATAAGGGGAAGGATATGGTTGAGTGGGGAGGTTTAACTTCGTGGCCAAAGTCTGGGAAGCGACATTGGTGCAACTACCCTCGTCTATTATCACAAAGCACACCTTTTGTGTGATTGTACAACGGGTATGGAAAATTAATTTCCGTTGAAGCTTTGTCTTTAGAACTGGAGTAATACTGAGGGTTTGGCGAACAACCAAACACGGACCTTCATCAGGGCCGGTCACCTAGACCTCGTTGTCTTGCGGTGATTCCAGCCTAACAACAAGATCAGATTCAAATTCGAAACCTCCTGCCAATTTGAAATCAGCTAGTGAAATCAAGCGCTTATTTGGGCACTCAGAGGCGATGCGCCCTAAACCTTGATATCGGAAACATCAGCGAGGACCTTTAGAGTGTTCAGACTTGGGGTTCGATATCATGGATGGTTGTGAATTGGTAGGGGTGGTGGTTTTATGGGTTAAAGTGGGTTTGGAATATGTGGTGGACCTAAAGGATTGGCAGGTTAGCTCAAATTTTCCTTTGGATCGTTGTTGAGAGTCCATTTTGTGAGATAACAAAGTCAACTCAGTTAGGGTTTGATAAGACTGCAATTCAATGACATTAACAACTTGAAGTTTCAGTGCTCCTAGGTAATGAATAAGAGTTTGTGGATCATCCTCCACTACATCACACTTCATGTTGATTCGTATTTTCAGAGTTTCAGGGCAACAATTTTAACTTTGTTATCCTCAGATGTTTACTTGTAATCAAAGACCCGTTCCACTGTTTGTAACCACTCCACGAATTCATCTAGATCCAACTTACCATCATACTCAAGGATATCGACTCTGATATCGTTTGGATGCCAACTGTCTGCACCCTTTTTGTTGACTGCTCCGCTAGACGCAGAATCTTCTCCATGGTTTTGGGAGATAAGCAATTTTTGAATATGTTCTTGCATATCCTGCATCTTCTATGCCATCTCCTTTTTATCGGATTCTGTCGTCTCTAAAATCTTCTTCAAATCGGAAGTATTTCAGGTTTCCATAACTCTGAATACCAAATCATAGCAACAAGCATCTTAATTGGATTCAAAACAGCTTTGTTGGGCAGAGTCTCTAAGCGAAACTCTCGATACAGTCACACCACGAGAATTTGAATTAGTCGTCCAATATCACCTTCTAATTATCCACCCGAAAATTAGAAAAGCAAAGAACAAGAATATCCACAAGTACAGAGAATAAATTTTAGGAAGATAAAGTCTGACTTCTCATTCCCATTTTTTCAATACATATCTGTGAAAAGAAAGAAAACTGACAATAACACTTCTACCCACGTTTTCTACACTTGTAGAAACCCAAATAACTACTTTGACCACTTCAAACAAATAAAACTATACAAGGAATTACTAAAATGAAAATAACAGAACATGTTATGAAATAAAAACGTGGGCCTAGTCAAACTTCATGTAGTCTCTAGTTGGGCCAGGCTAACACTGGCGTAGGTATACAGGGTGTAAGGTGGGCCATGGCCCACCCATAAAACTTTCAAAATTCTGCATATGTTTAGTTTATTAAAGCCCAATGTTATAATATGTACCACAAATAAAATATGAAGTCAGCATCCATCTTATTTCAAAGTTTGTTTTCATAAATTATCATTGTAACACCCCCAAAAATGTGTCGCAGCGAAAGTATGTCCGGGGGCGTTACTTCATAATACACAGCGCATGGTACAAGAGAACGACCTCTAAATGTGTCGTTTGAAAAGTAATCTCGTTGATTTTCTTGAAATTGATATAACATTTGTCCCATAATTGCATCACAATGAAAAGCTTGAAAACAATACAACGAGATTTGATCATTTGAATGTAGTAGACTCCAATGCATATCAAGTAGGCTAAGCATCTAATTCACCTGAGAAAAACATGCTTAAAAGTGTCAACATAAAGTTGGTGAGTTCATAAGTTAGTTAAAGTATATAAATGTAAATTCCAATGAATGTATTTGTCTACTGTGTCATCACAGTACCATGTAAAACGTTTAGTGACTACTGTCTCTCTACAGTATCATAAAGTGATTTAAAATGTTGGATCAAAGATTTGTAATGCATGCCTGACCTATTTCAATCCTTAAATAGTCACAAAATGTATGAATATATGTTCAAATCCAAGATTTGTAATGTATGCATGACCTATTTCAATCCTTAAATAGTCACAAAATGTATGAATATATGTTCAAATCCAAGATTTGTAATGTATGCATGACCTATTTCAATCCTTAAATAGTCACAAAATGTATATACTTGTGTTCAAATCCAAGATTTGAAATGTATGCATGACCATTGTATCCAATACAATAGTCACCATTTGTGATTATGATTACACACCTAAGTTCATGAAACTGTGACGTAGACTTGTTTGTATGCCACTTTATTCAAGGCACAGTAAGAATGTACCCATCGTAGGTTGTCCCCTCCAAGAACACCTGGACAGTAATAAAAATATTCATGTGTATGTGATTGCTGGCCCCGTAGGCGCCAATCCAATCATGATCCGACATGGTATAACGTTCATTCCCGGTGATAGCTAGTCACCCGAACGGGGATTGTCAATCCCAAATAGATCTATCTTATAACATTCGCGCTTACCCTCCGAGTAATTAACAGTTCATGCAACTTAAGCTAATCCATAATCATTAAAATGAAATCCAGGTTATAGTATCTATAAGTGAAAACTAGTGATGTATCTCATCGTGAGATATGTAAATGAGTATGGTAAACAATTTGTAAATCAACCATGTAAATGCATTTGCAAACAAGCATGTTCTCACCCAAAATATATGTAAAACTAGTAAAACCTGGGGCTATAAACTCACCTTGATGTTGCAGAACAATTAACGGATAGGCATCTAATATGCACAACACGAACGGAAGACGAAACGGCTCGATCAAGAAGTTGCAACTAATCTTATTGGCTAATACCCACTAACTTAGAATGATGAATGTGATACGTTGATAAAAGATTTAGTTCTCAAGTTGTAATAGTTTGGTGGTTGGTTAAATAAAATAAATCGAAAAGTAAACATAAAGTATGTAATATACTCCTTATATATTACATATGAAAAATAAACAAGTATATAATTCATACCGTGAATTATATAACAAAGAAAACCAATTAATTAAAATAACTGAGGTATATAATACTTTGCAAGTATTATATAAGAAACGTGGGATAATAATTGAAACAAAACATTTCGCACGTTCCGTAAATACCAATTTAATTAATAAAGAGTTCCGGCATAAATGTAAACACACGTTTTGAAGTTACAATTTATGTTAAACGATGCTTGTAAAGTTTTTACAAAAGTTATGATTTTACCTTCTAGTCAAAAATTTATAAAAGAATATTTTATAAATTAATCTTTCGTCTTATTGACGGATCGTAGCTAAAATTGTTGTCTCATTTGTAAAATTTTAGTTTGTTTGTTGTTCTCGGGTTATTGTAATAGTTATAAATTTAATATAACTTTAAAAGTATAACTTAGTCCATTTTAAGTGTTTGTGGTGGTTTTTTTTTTTTTTTTTTTAACCGAGTTCTAAAATAACAGTAGTTTTAGTAAAACATTACTAAATATAGAAATTTATATAAATTTCATTATGACCTTTCCGTTTATATAACGTTTCCCATAGTCATAAAATCTAATGTTTTTCCACTTTCCAAACAACTCGCGTGTTTCAAATATAAATACATACATATATATATTTATACGAGATCAAATAGGAAACGATATAATAAATAATATATTTATTTAACCATTTTAACCACCATTTAATCCGGTTTTTATAATATAAAATTTTACGATATATTTATTGTTGATTTTTACCATCAAATGCACCCTTGTTGCTAAACCAAACACCCCTAACTACACAACCAAACGCCCCTAACTGCACAACCAAACGCCCCTAACTGCACAACCAAACACCCCTAACTGCACAACCAAACCCAAACGCACCCTTATGATTTTTCTGTCTGTTTAACCCAAACGCACCCTATTCGGTAATCTGCTAACCCAAACGCACCATTATTGCGAAACTGCTAAAGCAAACGCCCTTCTGGCATTTTTTTTTGATTCTATTCAACAAAAAACGCAACCTTGTGTTGTTATCTTATGCCGAAACGCACCCTTGTGCCGTTTTTCCTTATACCTAAACGCAGCCCTATTCAGTGTTAATAAACCAAAAAAAACACCCTATGTTTTTTCTACTAAGTACCAAACGTAACCAATTTCGTGTTTTCACTTAAACCAAACGCAACCATTTTCGTGCTAAAAACCACCAAACGAACCACCCTCATGGGTGAGTTACAACAACCAACGCAGCTCTACTGGGTGCTAAAATACCAAACGCACCCTGATGGCTAACACAGATCCAAACACACCCTTTCGAGGTGTTATCAAAACCAAAACGCACCCTATTTGGTGAATTGCCAAACCAACGCACCCTTTTGGGCTAGAAAACCCAACGGACCCTAATTGGGCTAGAAAACCCAACGGACCCTTTTTATCTTTTTGGGCCCAGAAACCAAACGCCCCTTTAGGGTGTTTCTGTAGGGGTGGCGGGGTGATGGCGGCTGGTGGTGGTCGGCCGAGGTGGTGTCGCGGTGATGAGGGTGGCGGTGGCAGTGGCGTGGAGTGGTGGTGCGGCTGAGGTGGCAGCGGGGATGGGGGTGGATCCGATGGTGGTTGAGTGGCGGTGGCGGTGGCGTGATGCGGCGGTGGTGGTTAAGATGGGGGTCGACTGGTGGTCGACGATGGCGCGTAGCAACCGCTGGTTGGTGGGGATCGGGTAGATCGGTGTGATGGGGAGCTTTTGGACTCGGTCGGGCCGGAAACATCCGCCGTAAAAGTTTTCCGCCGGCGGGCGGGCTGCCGAAAAACTGGGGAGAGAGAGAGAGACATTTAATATGCGTGTGTGTTTTGTTAAAAATGAATGTAAAGTTTTATAAAAAAATTGTTTATAATAAAACTTTAAACTCATGTGACAAGTGTTAAATAATATGGGGTGAATTTTGTAAATATTACCACAGGGACTAAAAGTGTAACTTTTGAGTATCATTTTGTAAAAATAGTGGTTCGGGACTCGTTTGAGCGACTTAACGGATGATTCGAGTCACGAAACTTGTGCCATTGTTTTTCAAATCATTTTTTCTATAAAAATGAGTATTTACACGACTTTATTTCATAATTATTTTATAACGTTTATCACAAACTCAAAACTAACTTGCAGGTCTTATGGACTTTGTTTCCAACCTTTTTAACACATTTATAAACATAAAAACAACTCAAAAACACAATAAGCTAAAGCACAATCTAATAAGCAACTAAAATAAGCTACAACTTCACAGATTCAAAGAATGCACTTTTAAAACCTTGAAAATGAGATTTAACACTTAAACACTTTAACAAACTAAATTTTATAACTAATATTACCTAATCAAAGTTGACTCAAAAGCACAAAGCAGGTTTTGATCTATTTTAACCCATTTTAACCCTTGACCCAAACACCCCTTTAAATGTCTTAAACTTATTTTTAGCTTATGAATTTGAGATTTAAGGTACAAATTGCAAATACCAAATAATGATAAGCTATAAACAAACCTAATGAACAACTTTCAATAATCAAATAAGCCAAAATAATAAGCTATTCAACTATGCTAATATTTTTGGTTTTTCACTGATTTTAGGACAGATTTTAAGAATCTAAGATCTATACTATCTAATTAACTAAATTAGCATGAAACAAGTATAATAAGCACTACTAAGCAAATTTAAACAGAAATAAGCAAGTATTAAGCTAATTTAAGCAGAATTTAAACTATAAAGCAGTTTTTAAGCTATAAAAGAGAAAAATATGAACTCACAAGATGCCTTTGCACAAACAAGGCTTATAAATGCTCTTTTGAGCTATCAACAAGCTCCAGCTTATCCTAGGATAAGCTGGTGTGGTCTTGGAAGCCTTTCAATTACTGGCTTCCCTTCCAAAAATAAGCTGAGATATTTGATTGTGGATTTAAATAAGAAAAGTCCATTTAAGCTTTAAGAGCTTAAATGAGAGTGAAACTAGCTTATTAATTTATATGATTGCAAATTGAGCTTATTAGATTAGAAAGAGAGCTTTAAATCAATCCATCATTCTATTAAGTAAAAAATGAATTTAAGCATAAGTTAAATAAAACTGACTAATATTGATTAAGATGAAAGGTTACAAAGCTTTTTAATTAAAATTACAATAGAAAAAGTTATAATAAGCTAAAAACAACTTAATAAGCTAATTAAACTAAAGCTACACTAAAAATCACTCCTAGATATTGATAAAAAAAGAAGATAAATGTGAGTGAGGAGAGAGCTCTATTTATAGGAGATGAGGAAACTTCTAGGTCTGAACACGCTTCTTTCCTTTGATCTTAAATTTAGCCCTTCATTTTGAAATCATTTGATGTCTTTTTTATCCGTTGGATCAAATGTGTTAACAAGGATTGCCAGGTGGCATTCCTTGTTGTCTTATGTGTCAGAGCCTTATGCTTCTTTTGGCTTGTTTTATTGTGTCAATTTCATCAAGGTGTGTTTGTTTTGAAACGCGTACATTCCTTGTGTAGTCTGACCAATTCGTAGCACTTGTGTGACATTTAACCTTTTGCTGAGTCATAGCTGGTACTCAAGATCTCTTGTGGCCATTTGGAATGGAGGGTGTGGGTTTTACCTGTAATTTAAACACGTGGTAATTGTTTGGGTACGAAGGTGAAACAGTCTTTACCTGCGCACCCTTTTTTTAAACTGCTTATTAAGGGAATGGGTTTTGAATGGGCCCGTGGTAAATAAGGAATTGGGCCACGGGTTGAGGTTTGGTGGTTTATAATTGGTTTTAGGTTAGGTTTTTTAAAAGAGATAACGACCGTTATCTCTTTTTAAAAAGGCGATAACGGTGTTAGGGGTTTGGGACTTATGGTTGGAAATTGTTGTAAATTAAGGGTTCTTAGGGATTTTGAAGTTTTGATGACCTCATGGTTTAAGCATGTATCCCCCTCGCAGGTTTATAAAGTATTCAAAAGATTTAAAATGCGAGGCTATGAACTCACCTTAACAGGGGAAATCTGATTGATGGCAAAAGTATATCAAGTGAAATGCGTCCGTATGGTAGTACGATGTTATCTACCCGAACGGGGAAAACCAGTATATCAAATGAAAGTAACGGCCTCGTCACACAACCTGAGGGTAATATGTCAAGTCTTAGTGTGATGGTTTATGTTTCAAAACTTCATAAAGTATTACTTTGATTTATTAATTTATGGAAATATTGTATCACTGTTCGGGCTATCATAATCCAGAGGCCATGTAGTATCGTTTGAGGAGCCAGGGCACTTTAAATCGTAAACCCAGCAAACTCGTCAAAACAAATACCCAAATGGAACCCCTCACATGAAATTCCCTAGTAACATGACACGATAAGATTTTAAGTTTCTTCAAAAGCTAGTTGATGATAAATTACGTTAAATATATAACGTAATTGATTTATAATGCGTCGATCGATGATTAATAACGATAAATGTGTTGGGTTTTAATAAAATCGAGTTTTGTAATATTAATATATATTTTTATAATTTATATAAAAATATTATATTTTATATTTTTAAGTTTGCAAAAATGGCAATATATACCCTTGATTTATAAACTTTTACAAGTTTAGTCATTTATATAATAAAGTATACATAATTTAAACCTTTAACTTTGAAACTTGGCAAGATAGGTCCTTATAGTTATAACTTTAGAATAATGACATTTTCAGCCCATTTAGTTATAAATTTTAGAAAGTTACGATATATACCCCTATGCATTAAAATATTTGCAAATTAAGTCCAAAAAGCCATATAAGCTTATTTTAGGGTTCCAAATGATATTTGTAGGTTATAGCTTATTAGAATAAGCAAAAATAAGATGTTCTAACCTAACAAAAGTTTAGAAAAAAGATTCGTTAGCTAGAAAATCAAAACGGGTTATTTTTAGAGTTTTAACCAAAAACACATGGGTTTGAGGATTCAAGGCTTCAAAAAAGAGTTTATATATGATCTTAAGAGTATTATGAACATTCTAAAACAGATTATGAGTTTATTGAATAAGATTTTGAGCTCACTTGAGCTAAAATGGGTCGAATAAGGGGTTTTTGGGTTTCCTTCTCTTGATTATTGGCTTCTATTATGATCTTATGGACTTCACTTGATCTTATACTACTGCTAGAGAATGGCTAAAACTCCATTTGAGTGTGTGTGTTTGAGTTTGAGGTGTGATTGAAAAGTATGTGTATGTATGCGTATATATAGTGCTCAAACACCCTTGGTGGCCAAGTTTTCTTTGTGTGATGGCCAAGGACTGTAGGTTAGTGACTAAGGAACATCTAGGATGAGTCATGAGAGCTTAGGATGAGGTGTAAGGGTGTGGAGGGGTTTGAAAATCAAAGAATGGTGACAAGTAGCTTACTTAGTGTGTAAGTTGTGGTAGTAGCTTACAAGGAGGTGATGGAGGTGCTTGTAAGGTGCTGGAGTGATGGTGATGTAGTGGTGAGGTCATGATGATGAAGGTGGTGGTGAGTCATGGAGGAGCTTGAGGTGTTTATTTAGTTTACACATGGCTGTTTTTGGACAGCCAACATCAGTCCTGGTAATTTGGTTACCATTTACAAACCGTAATTTCGATCAACCTTAAACCAGTGAGCATGGTTAGATATTTGAGTCCTCCACAACTTTTAGTTTTACATATTTAGGGGTTACTATACAAAAATCTAGAGATAACAACCATTTACTACAGGTGTGCAGAATTTGCGCACCTTTTCCATTTCGGCTATAACTAATTCATCCGACGTCGAATCAAGATGATTCAATCGGAAAAATGATCACAAGACATAAGGCTACAACCTAGTTTTTTTTACTTAATACCAAGAACCTACTGATTTTGCCCATATCTTATGTTTTATTAACGGATCAGATTCTGAAAACTATGAACTAGTTTAAGGTGTAATGGGTTTGCTATGGTTTTATGATTTTGGTTTAGGGTTAGATGAATTAAAGTTTTAGGATTAGGGTTTAGAATGATTTAGGGATTAGGTTTAGGGTTTAGGAGTTGTGCATTAGGTGTTTGTACCTTGTGTTAAAGTGGTGGTAAGATATAAACATGATTTAGGAGGTAAAATGACCTAGTTTGTATTTCATGCACAATTGACTTGTACATTGAGTTTTAGAAGGTTATTGTAACATTTCTCATTTTCATGTCATTGTACGACTCTATTAATGATCACTATTTATTTTGTCCGATACGCGTTTACTTTTAATATTTACTTTAAGCTAAATCGCGTGGACTAGAAATAATCAATTAATGCAAGCGGTCATCAAATAAATTAAGGTTTACATCAACCAAGTAAGAAATAATTATTAAGAAGATAATGACGTACTTTGAGTATTTTATTTTTATTGGTCACGTAAAAAGGGTTACGTTTCGCGATAAAATACATTTGGACACACCCCAGAAATACCTAGACTTATCTAGACTCAAACCAATACCCACATTAAACGCCTAGACACAAAATTAAATAGAATCTCGTGTCTATATCACTTGATTTCCGAATGTGGGCAAGTAAACTCACCAAAAATCGTCCTAAGTGATTTACTTAATACTAAAAATCAAACTATGGATCCTTAAGGTACTAGTACTAATCCTAGGTAATTAAAATGTGTCCTAATGGTCCCCTAATGATCTTTGACACATTGGATAATAACCATTCCTTGCTTGCCCACTCTTTGTGCCGCGGTTAACCAAGCAAGAATACACAATCCATAAGATTTTGCTAGCTAAGTGAATCATGTACCAAAATCCCCTCATTAAAACTTGTACTAGAGTGGTTTAGCATAAAAACCATGAGTGATTAACTAGGAAACTTCAAAACTACCTCCTAGGGGACAGACTTGGTTCGGTGTGGATTGTCTATAAAACCAAGAGAGTAACTAGCATATTGCCTATAAATACTCACTATACACACCTAAAACTCTCTCTTCTCTTGTTCGGGATACAACCCGCAACCAAACACACTCACCTTGTGTCATTCGAACCAATATACACTAGAGTCATCATACAAGTCTATAGAAGGAAAACACGAGCATAAGGAGTGCGGGTTTATAAGCTTTGGGAACCATATTCATACACGTTTGGGTGTATAAGAGTCGGGTTGCCTCATCAATCCACAACTAAGAATCTAGGACTATTGTAAGTCGAACTAAGCTCATAACTATTTACATTCTACTAGTTTATTCATGTCTAGTTGAAAAGAGTTACGTTAACTTGGGTGTAACCAAGTTAATATGGGCATGAACATGCATGGTTCGACCCATGCATGGTTCACGCACGTACGTTATACGTACATTTGGACTTGTGTGGTGAAAGCATTCACAACGTGTATAAAACATGTTAAGTTACGAGTCAAGCCTTTAGGTATCATCTAAAATACAAGGAAAGCAACCCATGTGAGAATCACTTGATATATTCGAAATGTATGAAAATCCGTACGTAAACAATTGCCAAAAACACAACAACTTGGCTTGGGTGCGTGTATACGAGGTTAATGAACGTTTGCATGTTATGGGTCACGATTAGGAAATGCTAGACACATTGTTTTAGTGCTAGACGATTTAACGAGACCCATATGTTACACTAATAAACCATTCGGGCCACTAATGGACTCGTAAAAATCTAACAGCCCACCGACGAGGCCCAAAACAAGCCCAACGACCACGAATAAGCTTCCACAGCTTATTGGGAAGCTTCAACAACCCATAAGTCTTCTAAAAATCCTAGAAAACGTTATTGGGCCCAAGAGAATTAAGACCGAACCACTAGAACCCTTACCGGGTTTCTATCGAGCCCAATAGGCCTAACTATAGGCTTATTAGCTTATCGAATAAGCTAAATAAGCAAACTGTCATACATCTAGTGGTTGAATTCTAGAAAGACTTAAACGACACAGATCTAATCTGGTGGTTCTCACCTTGATTGTAGTTTAGTTCTTGATCTTGTTTAGAAGACTCTTGAACCTAGATGTCCTCAATGATTATTTCCAGAGATAAACATTATAACAAGTATCTGACTCATCAGGTTCCTCGAGGACTGGTTCACTTCCCAGTGGCTCGGTAAGATCAATAAGATTACTAACTCTGCGAAGATAGACTCATCAAAGGATAGTCTGGTGGTGGTGTAGTTTGACTAACCGTATAAGAACCTACTGAGAAAGATGAGAGTACTGGAATAGGTGATTCAATTGAGTCCTCAGTATCTTTAGGTGGGTGAAATATCCTCGGAGGAAGAAAGAAAATCTCAAATAGTCTGATTAAGCCAGGGTAATTAGGAAGCATTTGTAAAGGAAAAAGCATCCTTCACATCGTAATCAGAAGGGATAGAAGGTGGGTGTACGAAGACATGACTGTATAACAACCCAATGGAAATAAAATAAATTTATTATTTATATAAATAGTATAATAGTTTATGTATTAATCGCTAAGCAAATCTCTTACATATGCTATTTGGGGAAATGCAGTGGCACGGATGACTTTCTTGGATGGAAAACTAGTTATAGTTTAGGTTTTACCCTTGTTCTCTATAACCATGAGCTCTGATACCAATCTGTAACACCCCTATTTTCAGTTATAATAGTTGAGTACAAGTTTAATAGTGGGTTATGTTGTTATACACCCAATAAATATTAAATAATATCAATGATTACAATTATTATGAAAACAGTATTATCATGAAAACTGTATCATTGCCCTAAAGCTCATGAATCATAAATTTTTTTAATAGACCGGGAGCCACTAAACTATGTTGTAGCCAGAGAGTACCATACTGGGAGCTACTACCCAAAGAGATACAGGGAGCTACTACCTAAAGAGATACTGGGAGCTATTACCCAAAGAGAGACTGGGATGTCTTATGGGAAAATGGAGATAACTTAGGTAATAATATATCAGGATAACATATAGTTGGAAAAACACTTGTATTCATAGTTTATAGCATGAATCCCCCACGGGATTTAGAAAACATATAAAGATGGGACTATTTATAGTGATGGAACCATATCATATATCAAACTCACTTGTGTTTAATTTGTAATATAAACAAGCATGTATCCATCCCCCTCGCGGGTATAAAACATTAAATCAAGTAAGGGCGAGCTATAAACTTCACCTTAACAGTACAGTAAATCTGATGATGGCAAAAGTATATCAAGTGAAGATAACGCTTGGTCACACAACCTGAAGTAATATGACAAGTCCTTAGTGGGATGGTTTAAGATTCACACTTACAAAGTTTAACTTATATCTTTGATTTATTAAATTATAGAAATTATTGTATCACTGTTCGTTGTTGCTATCATAATCAAGGCCATTAGTACGTTTGAGAAGCCAGGCACTTTAAATCGTAAAAACCTAGCAAACTCGTCAAAACAAAACGCAATGAAACCCTTCATATGAAATTCCCTAGTAACATGATACGATAAGCTTTTAAGTTTATTCAAAAGTTAGTCGATGAAAAATTACGTTAAATATATAACGTAATAATGCGTCGATTTATGATTAATAACGATAAATGTGTCGGTTTTAATAAAATCTAGTTTTATAATAGAGTAAACTACACCGTTCGTCCTTGTGGTTTGCGTTGACCGCAACCTTTCGTCCTTTGACCAAAAAAAATGCACCGTCCGTCCTTAAGTGGGAAACGTTTTCTGTCGTTGGTCCCTCACTCTAACGGACTTTAATAACATTCGTTAACTGCTTACACATGATACCCGCGTGAGGGTATATCTGGAATTTTGCACCATCCATTATTATTTTTTCTTTTATACACCAGCAAATAAAATAAAAAAGCATTCATCTTTATCCTTTTCTTCCTAGATTCAAAACTAATTTAACCCAACATACAAACACAAAAATTTATCAACAAAAAAAAAGTCTTCATTTTTCTCTCTGAATCCACAAATCCTACCATCATCTTCATCAAAACCTTCATCAACCCATTTATCCTTGTCTGACACCACCTCTAAATCCATGTCTCAACCCATTTTGTTAAACCCCTCACCTTTTATTGAATGTGCAAATCAAATAAAAACTTCTCATTTCTTTAAAATCAAGGTCATGATTATAAAAATCCACAACAGTAGGTTCTTTGATTTTCTATTAGGTATTTGGGTGGTGGATGCTAGTGGCTGTGGTGGAGGTGGCCGGGATGGTGGAACAGGTGGTCATAAGTGATGAAAAGGAAGGGTAATGACGAAAATTGGATTTAACAAACACAACCAACCTAGCATAGGGCGAAACCACCATCCAGTCATCACAAGTCATCAATACGCTCCACCATCGTCAACACAAGCCCCCTTACCAGGTCTAGCAAAGTATATAAAATCTAAAAGTATTAGGGCATAATGTTTTTTAAAAAAAAACTTAAAATCCAATATTGTATAATTAAATACACAAAAAACCGTTTTAAATAAATTTATGTTTTAAATGAACTCGAGCGGATGAGTACATGGGATTTTTGATGGTATATTAGTGTTTATGGTTGGGTTATATTTATACTTTGGTGTTGATGTATGAGGGGTTCATCATTGACAGTAATGCCTAATTGTTGATTCAAAGATGGAAAAAAAAAAAAGCCATACGATTGTTTTGGTCTGGCTTGTAGTAAATCTTGATTTTATAATAGTATATTTACTACATAAAACATGAATTTTGATCCTACAAAAAAGGAGTGTTTAAATGTAATAAGGAATGATAATGAGAAATGAAGTGTTAATTAAAACTTTACATATTTTTTTTATTTAGCATTTTTTGGATTTTGATTTTGTGGTTTATAAGGTGGCCGGAGGTGGTGGGGTGGTGAATGATTGTGGTGGGTATGGATACAAGATGAATCAAAAGGTAGAGGGTGGTTATAGTTTGAAGATGAAGGTAAGGAAGGAGATGAAGTTAAGGAAGAAGATGTAGTGGGTAAAATGACAATTATATCCTAATGTGTATGGCACATGAGATATTTAACGAGAAAGTAGTGGTCAGTTTAAAGGAGGGACCAACACACAAAAACGTTATTCCTTCCGCACTTAAGACGGACGGTGTATCTTTTTCGGTCAAAGGACAAAAAGAAGGCTGCGGTCAACAGCAAACCACAAGGACGCCCTTGTAGTTTACTCTTTATAATATTAATATACATTTTTATAATTTATATAAAAATATTATATTTTATACTTTTAAGTTTGCAAAATTGGCAATATATATCATTGTTTATAAACTTTTACAAGTTTAGTCCTTTATATATAAAGTATATATAATTTAAACCTTTAACTTTGAAACTTGGCAAAATAGGTCCTTATAGTTATAACTTTAGAATAATGACATTTTCAGCCCTTTTAGTTATAAATTTCAGAAAGTTACGATATATACCCCTATGCATGGAAATATTTGCAAAACAAGTCCAAAAAGCCATGCAAGCTTATTTTAAGGTTCCAAATGATATTTTTAGGTTATAGCTTATTAGAATAAGCAAAAATAAGATGTTCTAACGTAACAAAAGTTTAGAAAAAGGATTCGTTGTCTAGAAAATCAAACATGTCATTTTTAGGGTTTTAATAAAAAACACATGGGTTTGAGGATTCAAGGCTTCAAACAAGAGTTTATATATGATCTTAAGAGTATTATGAACATTCTAATACAGATTATAAGCTTATTGAACAAGAACTAAGCTTACTTGAGCTAGAAATGGGTCGAAATGGGGTTTTCGGGTTCGTACGCCTAGTAACGACTTCAAGGGCTCCTTTTTCTTGATTCTTGGCTTCTATTCTGAGCTTAGGGACTTCACTTGATCTTTCTTGGTCTGAGTTAGAACTCCATTTGAGTGGTGATAAGTTTTTGAGGTGTGATTTGAATGAATGGGGTGTTTGGCTATTTATAGGGCTCGAAATCACCTTGGTGGCCAAGAAAACTTAGAGAGGGGTTCAAGGGCTGTAGAGTGATGACTAAGGGAGGCTATAAGGTAAGTATTATAGGCTATGGAGGTAGATATGCAAGGTGGAAGGGTTTTAGGGTGTTCGGTTACATATAAGTGCCAAGAGGTGATTTTGCAAACTTGGTGACAAGTTGTGAATAAGGTGCTTGTAAGGTCTAGGTGGCTGCTAGTTTATTCAAAAGGTTCTAGGATGCTTGCTTGAGGTGCTTGGTTGCTTAAAATGGGTAAAAATGAAGTAAAAGAGGTGTCGGGTTCATTTTATTTTGGGTTAGGGTTTAGGGTTTTAAAATGTACATTATGGTTAGGATTAGGGATAGATTAGGGTTTAGGATTAAGGTTTATTGTTAATATTAGGGTTAGGATTAAGGATTAGGGTTTAATTTTAGGTTTAGGGTTTAGTTTTAGGTTTAAAGTGAAATTAGGGTTTAAAGGGTTCATTTAAGGTTAGGTTTAGATTAGGTTTTAGAATGATTTAGGGATAAGGTTTAGGGTTTAGAAGTCATGCATTAAGTGCTTGTACCTTGTGCTAGAGTGGTGGTAAGAAATCTAAAATGAAAATGGTGAAAAATGGCAAGGTTTGAATTCTATGCTTAATAGATTTGTACATTGAGCTTTAATGAGTTGTACATTGACTTGGAAGGAAAATATAATTCAAATGTGATGCATTGTACACTTGTACACATGCTTGAAGGCTTGCATATTCATTTTATATGTATAAATCAGTACAATAATAATAATAGGTTTTGATATAAACATTTACTTTAAGCTTGTTTTGATATAACTTATGAAAATTAACGTTAAATGATAAGGTACTTGGGTAAAATATGATATAAAGATATAGACTTTACATTATTAGGTTTTTACAAGAATTTAAACATAATATAGATGGCATTGATAGAGGTTGCGAAAGCTCAGTTACTTTAGAAAGGTAAACTAGTTACATACTGAATGAATAAAAACAAAAAAATATAATTTTCCTGTGAAAAAGGTTGTATTAATATAAGTAAGTAGATATTACATTGATGGACAAAACTGAAAATTACGGTTGTAATATATCTTTCCCTTTGCACACAGGTTATTTCAAGGGACGACTATGAATCCAATTGAACGTACCCTTCGGTCGATTATCATCCTGAAACTCTATTGTATATCTTTGTGAGATGAAATTGACCCCAACCGTTGCCTCTGCTATCATTGTCAAATTGCAAATATAGGAATTTCTTGTGAGGCTCGATTGCATTTGAGAATGCGGGAAAAAGATAGAATTATGCACGGCAGCATATGTCATGCGGCACGCTTAACCCTGTTCGGTATCATAAACATGCCCATTAACATTTGCCCCAGAAGAGAGGGAAGGAGACACCAAATATGATGTGTTCAGAATTGTAATCAAAGATTATTAATTGTTTTTGGTTCTTGAATGCCGGGCAAAATAGTAATTTCAATATTTGCTTGAGATGTCATCGGAAGAAGATAAGATGATATTAGAGGATTGTGCGAGTGTTTCAATAAATTGGCTTTCTCTTTTTGTTATCTTCAATCTATGTCTTATTCAATAGTGTATATATATGATTTGACTAATTAGATATATAATTTTGGATCAGTTGATCTACTACTTCCTTAATCCTCCGTCCCATAATTTAGTCCCAAGGGTTTTCCTTTTTGTTGTCTCAAATTAATTGTCCACTTCTAAAAATAGATAGAGAATTTAAATTAAGTTTATCATATCACCCTCACTTGATGTTGTTATTACAAACTTTAAAGAAGTTATAAATTAATTAGTTAAGGGTAAAAGTGTCATTGTGCAAAAAGTAAGAGAAAAAAAGATGTAATGATGATGTTTTTCTTAACAGCATGTTTTATGTCGAGAACTATAATTATAGGGATAGTAGTATAAATATTTAAACTCTTTTTGTACGTCTATCATTCTTTCTATTGCTTATGTGCTAGAATGTTTTTAATTCCGAGTAATGATGTTTCCAAGAGTTTCTTCAAATTCAGGTAAGCAAAGCCTTTTCAATTGCATAAAACTTTTTTTAATGGGCATTATTGTTTCATGTTAAAACTATTGCTAATATTAGAGTTGGGAATATACATGTATAACCTCTCAAAAGTTGATATTACAGTAATATCATTTTTAAATATTAATTACATCAACGTCCTTACTAAAAAAATTAATTATATCAATATCCTTCTCACGCTTTTAAGAAGAATATATATGTCTAAATATCAATTAAATCATAATTATATTGATTTTAGATTATAAAACTATTATTTATCTCTTATATTGATCATGATCATATATTCATATATACTTTTTGGCCACAAACGACAAAAAAAGTGTTGATGTAATTACAAAAGTTAGGATATAAATATGAAAAAAAATATTGCTCATATATATTTATTTGTACATATGCAACTTTTGTCTTGATGATAAGAACATTTGAATTTTTATGTATATGAGAATTTAAAATTTTGATAAGGATATTGATGTAATTTAAAAAGTGTGAAAAGGATATTGATGACATAGATTCATTAAACATTAATAAAACTAACTAATATTCTCGTCCCAAAGTCCAACATTAAAATAAAACATAAGCCAAAGTATTACATTAATCATGTTCAATAACGTACAAAGAATTTCAACAAAAACGAACATTAGCCAAAGTACGATTATTAGCTGTATTAGTCAACACATATTTTTGGATGAATAGATAATGTTAGTAGGATGATTGCGAATAATCATTAGTCTAGTCCATCATTAGCTGTATTTGGTCATTGTGCTCAAGTCTATCTAAGTTGTAACAAAATATCATGTATATTGATCAAGAATGATCAAGAAAATCAAGGAGCCTTTCAATAAGGCTTTTACCAATTCTAATATGGTATCAGAGCCTAAATACCCACCATTAAAAAACTCGCCGCTAAAAATTCATCGACCTAATTATTTCGTTCGGGCCCTTGCACATGCATCTGCTGCCGTGGCTTTAAATAATTATTGCATAGCTAGTTTCATATTGCTTGTCTTCTGCTGCCAGCTTAAATAATCTAGCCTATCTAGTTAAAAAGTTACTGCATACTATATTATCAATCTTTGATGCGAAAGTGCAATCATTATTTACCATCCATTGTTTGCTACCTCAATCGCTTCTTTAATTGTTCCATTTGGGTGCTGCATTTTAATTGGCTTATTAATAATTCACATTACTTGACACTTTATAATTCACAATAACGATAATGATGGTATATGGTGTGAATACTTCAGTTCCATGCTCCTTATGTGTACTTCCACCCACTGCACCAGATCTCTATTTGCAAGACTTATTTGGCCCAAGAGTTTACAACTGCGCACATACTATTGAGCACATTGTCTATGTCTCCATCTCCGGCTTCTTATGCCTCCTGCACTTACCACATGCATTTCATACATGACTCTTCAAAATTCAAAATGAATATGGACAACGGGAGCATCATCTCATTTGGCGACAAATACAGGATACTCACATCTTTTAGTATTCAAGCATGTATCCATCTTTATTTGTTTGGGCTTGTTACTGGTAGCTATACCTGTCACACATACCGGACATAAGCTTCTTTGCATACCATCTTCTAAACCATCTTCACCAAATCATATTTCTAGGTCACACCTCATATAATTAAGAATTTTAATTTCATTCATTAATTTACTCGTGACAATGATGTTTCCTGTTGATTTGTTGCTTATGGTTTTTTTTCGTAAAAGATTACCAAAACCGGACTACTTCTTCTTCGTAGTGATTAGTACGCGATACCTTACCCTCCACTCAGCAACCTCATCACAAACTTCCAGATGTTTTACTTTCATTTAGTTCCACACATGGCACAGACGACTTGGGTCATCCCGGATGACGATGTGCATCGTCCATTATAGTCAAAAATTAATTTCATGTCTTAGATCAAAGTTGGACTGCTTTGTGTCATGCATGTCAATTAGGTAAAAATGTTAAGCTTCCGATATTATAATTCCGAGTCTCTGTCCGATACCTGGTGTTGTGAAATCATTCACGTCAAAATATGGACATCACCATTCCGAGTGAAATTTGAAATTAAATATAATGTTATATATTAAATACATTTCCGCAAACTTTGTTAGGGTCTACCCTATCACAAAAAATCTGAGTTGTTTGATAATTTTGTTGCATTTCGTGCTTATATCAATAAACAGTTTAATGTCGACATCAAGGCTTTGCAGTGTGACCATGGTGGTGAATATGACAACACCCGTTTTCATGACCTTTTTCGCCAAAAGGCATACAAGAATTGGCTTTCTAGCCCTCGGGTACTTCGCATCAGAATGGCAAATCCGAGCGTAGCTTCGCACCATTAATAACCATCACCGTATATTAACTCTTGTCAAGCTCACCTACCTCCACATAACTCGGTAGAAGCTCTTAAATGGCTGCTCACCTTTTTACTTATATTACATCAACTAGCCATTAACAATAAAATACCATTCACCAAACTCTATAACCAAACCTTACATATGAACATTTGCGTGTCTTTGGATGTCTTTGTTATCCTCACATTGATATTTCACATAAACTTGAACCATGTTCCACACACTTGTATCTTTCTTGGTTTACCCTCAATCATCGTGGTTACGGTGGTCTCGATTTAGCCGCCAATAAAATTATTATTTTGAGTACAAGTGCGGATTGAATGAAAATGTTTTTCCATTTCGAAATGTACGTCTTCCCCCACCCCCCCCCCCCCCCCTAATAAACCAATATATGATTTCCTTTTATCACCCATACAAACTTCAACCAATGTTCCCACGACTGAACCATTTGTCCAACATTTTGATGAACCAAACAACCCAATTACGCCCCATCCTACAACCCCTCCAACCAGATTCCCCTCCATCTCATAGCTCAACACCAATCCAACCACAACCCGATACCCATCCATCTCATAGCTCAACACCAATCCCAAATTCGGCCCAAACACAATCACATGACCAAACGATAGATAGTCATACTCTAATTCCCATAAATAATTCATCACAAACCATGCCTACCCATCCCATGGTCACTCGCGCTAAAGCTGGCATTTATTAACACTTGAACGTATGAATTGTCATGTACCACTAGAACAACATACACATGCTTCCACGCTCTCAATGTTCATGCCTCTCCCGTTTCCCTAACTGAAAAGCTATGTTAGATGAATATAATGCTTTAATTACTAACAGAACGTGGGTTCTTGTACTCCGTCCATCTAACGCTAATGTGGTTCGTTCTATGTGGCTTTTTAAACATAAATTTAATGCAGATGGCACATTAAGCAGGTATAAGGCCCGTCTTGTTGCAAACGGACGCAGTCAACAACATGGTATTGATTGTGATAAGACATTTAGTCTGGTGGTTAAACCGGCTACCATTCGTACTGTATGAGCCTTGCAGTTTCCACGTTGACTGGCCCATTCCATCAGATGTCCACACCCCCAGACGGGCCTTGGGACGGAACACGTGTCCGGAGGTGTGACTTGATTGCGCATCTCAAGTACAAAGCATAAAGAACGAGCTCTAAGGGTACGTTTAAAAATAAAACACCGTGTGTAAAGTGTTACAATAAAAATAATAAGTTTTACATCGATAAAATCTAAAAGATCAAAGTAAAAATCGGAAGCTTAAATAAGTTTCAAGCAACGTATTTAAAAGAACATAGATAAAACCACTTGTAACCTTTACAGAAAAAAAAAAGGCAGATAGACTTCACATAAGTCAATCAACATCATCCAGCTAAGCACCTAGAAAAACTTGCTTAAAACTCAACAAAAATTTGATTGAATTCATAGTTTAGTTCAAACGATGTTATAGTGGACCACAAGATATCAAAACGTATGCGACAGTTATAACAGATACAACTTCACATAAAAAGGTATTTACGTTGCGCTAAGCTCATGACACCGAAGCTAATTACGTTTATAGCATAGTATACTGCTAGGTTGAAACAAGCCCCCGAGGTAACTGACCAAGACTACATTCTTAAGTTCGACATGGTATAAATATCATTTATCGTGGCACCCGTGGTTAGTGAGCGCTACTCACCCGATAGGATATTAATCCTAATAGATCAATTTATAACACGTCGGCGCTCCCGTCTACCGGAATACCTCCAGTCAAGAGATTGACGGTTCATGATAAGTGGGGCAGTAGTGGTCTAAACGCTACTTAGGCAACACGTAAACAGGGAAATCTCACGCAAAGTACTTGTGTCCAGTTTTAAAAACAACAATGTATCTCACCCCAATTATAAAACATATTATTCAAACGAGTAAAAGAGTGGGCTATGAACTCCACTCTTAATACGGGTAGGGATCAAAAGGACTCCATTCAAGTGAAACATGAATTTCAACAGTTCCAATCGACAACCTATCATATAGTTGTCGTTTAAGAATGATGTACAACGAATAACGCTTAACGCAAGAACTGATCATCCGAGCACGAGTAGACACGACGTATCCCTTTTTAAAACATACTTTCGGAAATTATAAGTTTTGACAAGTCTCGACACTTCAAAACATCTTAGAAAATATTTTGTCTTTTAGTGTATTTCGTCTTTAGTGTATTTCGTATTTTAGTGGTAATTTTGTCTTTAGACATTTCGTCCTTTAGTGTATTCATCTTTAGTGTATATCGTCTTTAGTGTATTTCGTCTCTAGTGTATTTCAACATTTCGTCTTTTAGTGTATTTCGTCTTTTAGTGTCCCAACACAAAATTCAACGTTGACTCGATAACTAAAAATGTGACCTAAAACTCGAACACTTAACGGTTTCAACATTTTTAAACAAAAGTTGATAATTAAAGTATATTTTCGACGCTTTTATAAATTTTACGAAATTTCGGCATGACCTTTCTAAAAATATAGACTTTCCATTTTTATCAACCTCGACTCATGAAACAATCTATTTTACAAAGTGCATCTTTTATTGACTCGCAAGTATATTCGATATATTTTTTACAACACCTCAAATATCGCAACAAATCCGTTCTAAACCTAAACCTCTTCGATATTCAACTTACGCTTACAACATATCTAACATCTACTTAATCTTTTCGCCAACGGTATTTAACTCAACATATGATAAATCTTTAAGTAAACAATATAGCCGTAATAATAGCAATATATATATCAACATAATCACAATGAACTTTTAAATGCAAAAGTACAACCACTTTTTATTTTCTTCCATTTATAAACAAAATATTAAACTTTGAGACTTGTGGTTTTATAGAAAACTAGGTAATGATTTTCACAACGATCCGCTTTGTACACCTTGTTCGGGATGATTATACGAATGCAAAAGTACAACTTATTTATAAAAAAATAAAGATGACTTACAAAGAAGCACGACGAAAGGTGGATTAGAAATCAAAAATAACCCAAACGTTGTTTTACAAATTACCCGGATGAACTAACAATCAACACGAACAATATATCTTCAAGTGGATGATCAAAGATTAAAAATGAATGGAGTTGGGTGTGTGGTTTGGTTCGGCAAAGAGAGGAAAGAAAGAAAGATGAAGTCAAGTTTTATGTGTGTGTATGGAATGAACAAATGATCATAGAATGAAGTATATATATCAAGATGTTTACTTCACACATTACTAGTGTGTGTGTGTGTGTGTGCCGAGCTCAAGACAAAAGAACCAAAGGGGACCATTTTGATCTACAAATGATAGCTTAGGAAAGGACTCTTGCTAGCAAAAGTTAGGGAAACTTGTCCCATGATTCAAATTTCAAATTTTGGCATCCAAGGGGTTTTGTGTGTGTGTGTGGCCGGTTATGACAAGCCAAGGGGGGACCAAAAATAGTTTTCCCACATTCTAGGATCACTAGTGCTCATACATAATTAATTTCCAAAGCTTGCACACAATTGCTTATGTATAATTTAAAACGCGAAGCACGTAAATAACGAAACGAGTAACGGTATCACGAAAAATTACAAAATTTTAAATATTGCTTAAAAACATAAAAACGCGGATATTGCCAGAATACTACAACGTTTGGTGTCCCGGTTCGCTCCCGGAACGGTAAAGCTAAATGAAACATTTAAAAATTCAAATTACTACACGGAAACGGCTAACTTATTGAACGGAAATTCTCGGGTTGTCACATTCTTTGCCCGTTAAAGAAGCTTTGTCCTCAAAGCTTAGGACGCAACCTCTCAGCGGGTGCAGATGGTGAAAAGGATACGGTATCTTTTGCATTTGGTCTTTCACAGCTCCCAGGTGAACTCAGGACCTCTCTTGGAGTTCCAACGTACTTTTGACAATCGAATACGACTACCTCATCAGACTCATGACCTCACGGTCCATAATCTCGACAAGTTCTTCATGAAATTTTTAATTTGTCGTCCACATTGGATTTCATCCAACGGTATAGCAAGCGGTTCATCAGCCATGCATTTCTATTTCATCAATTTCGAGATCGTAAACGTACTAAGAAACTCTACTCAACTTCTCAGGAAGTTCCTAGAACATAGTTCACAAACGGTTCCTACATTGGCAATGATCTTAAAAGGTCAAATAATAACAAGGGTTCAGCTTTCCCTGTTGCCAAAACGTATCACTCCTTTCCAAGGAGATACTTTCAACATGACCTTATCTCCTACTTGAAACTCAAGAGGTTGATCTTCTACATCGGCATAGAGCTCTTTTGACGATCATGGGCGGCTTGGATATGGCTTTTGATTTAAACTATTCTCTCGGTTGTCTCGTGGATGATCTCTGGGCCAGTGAGCTGACTGTCCCCAACTTCAGCCCAGCAGATGGGTAATCGACACTTGCACCCATACAACGCCTTAAACGGAGCAGCCTTAATGCTGGTATGGTAACTGTTGTTATACGAAAATTCTACCAACGGTAAGTATTTATCCCAACCTTTTCCAAAGTCGAGTACACAGGCACGCAACATATCCTCTAACGTCTGAATGGTTCTCTCACTTTGACCATCGGTCTCTGGATGGTAGGCTGTACTCATATCTAATCGAGTACCTAATGCTTTATGTAGAGACTTCCAAAAATGTGAAGTAAATTTTCCATCGCGATCAGAGATGATCGAAACCGGTACTCCATGCTTTGAGACTACTTCCTTCAAGTATTGTCTCGTCAATTTTTCTAATGTGTCATCTTCTCTCATAGGCAAGAAATGAGCAGATTTAGTGAGACGATCAACGATTACCCAAATCGTGTCTTGCCCAGCCGCTGTCCTTGGCAGTTTAGTCACAAAGTCCATTGTTATGTTCTCCCATTTCCATTGTGGGATCTCTGGTTGAACCAACAAACCAGATGGTTTCTGATATTCTATCTTAACCTTTGCACATGTTAAACACTTGCTGACATAAGTGGCAATCTCTGCTTTCATGTTAGGCCACCAATATAACTTCTTCAAGTCCTGGTACATCTTATCCGATCTAGGGTGGATGGAATACTTCGACTTATGCGACTCATGCATAATCAAGGCCCTTAAATCACCAAGACACGGAATCCAACTTTGATTGTTTAAGCATAACTTTTCCGTCAACGCGAGTTTCTAACTTGTTATCTGCCACACAAAACTTCGATATAAGTTCTCTTCCATTCTGGCTTCCTATTGAGCACTAAAATCGCTTAGGAAGGTTTAACCCAACAGTCATAGACCAAGGCTCGAACTCTTAGCGCTTGCTTTTTTCTTCGACTTAGGGCATCAGCCACCACGTTCACCTTTCCTGGATGATATTGAATCTCACAGTCGTAGTCGCTCAACAACTCTAACCACGTCTTTTGCCTCATATTCAGCTACCATCTGTCGAGTATTGGTTGCAAACTCTTAATGATCAGATGAACACAATGCCACTTGTTCCGTACAGAAAATGTCTCTACATTTTTAGGGCAAACACTACTGCACCAAGCTCTAGGGTTCGAGTGTGATTCTGTAATAGTTCCCTTCTTCGTGAACCTTGAGTTAGCGGGATGCATAAGCTATGACTTCTCTCTCTGCATCAAAACCGCGCCAATCCCTTTATTGTTAAGCAATCCGCAATATACCCCGAAGTTCTCCTTCCCTCTGGTAAAGCCAAAATCCGCGCACTACACAACTTTGCTTCAACAACTGAATGCATCTTCTGCCATTTCACCTCATTACGAACTTCACGCTTTTCTGAGTCAACTTTGTCATAGGTCTAGCAATTTTTGAAATCCTTCGATGAATCGCCGGTAGTAACCAGCTAAACCTAAGAATTGATGAATCTCGGTGGGTGTCTTGGGCAACGCCTAATCTTTGATTGCCTCAATCTTCGTAGGATCAACGTGAATGCCTTCACCAATCAAACACAGGACCAAAGAATTATACCTTCGATCAACCTCCAAACTCGCACTTTAAGAACTTGGCGTACAATTCTTCCTTCTTCAATAAATTCAAGATCAACTTAAGATGTCCTTCATGCTCCTTTCTGCTTTTGGAGTAGATCAAAATATCACCGATGAATACAATAACGAATCTATCCAGAAAGGTGATGCACACCCTATTCATCAAGTCCATGAAGACTGCCGGTGCATTAGTCAAACCAAACGGCATTACTTGGAACTCGTAGTGACCATAACGAGTCCTAAATGCTGTCTTTGAAATGTCTTACTCATGAACTCTAAGTTGATGATAACCAGATCTCAGGTCGATCTTAGAATAGACTCTTGATCCTTGCAATTGATCAAACAAATCGTCGATTCTCGGAAGTGGGTATCGGTTCTTCACAGTAAGCTTGTTCAGTTCACGATAGTCGATACACATCCGAAAAGAACCATCTTTCTTCTTGACAAACAAAACTGGTGCTCCCCAAGGTGAGGAACTCGGCCTTATAAATCCTCTGTCAGAAAGTTCTTGTTAACTGGTAGACAACTATTGCATTTCGGCTGGTCTAATCGAACGGTGCTCAGCGTAACGCTACACTTGCAGCACCAGGGACTAAGTCGATTTAAATTCAAACTTGTCGAGCAGGCGGTAACCCAGGCAAATCTTCTGGAAAGACTTCTGGAAATTCCCGTACGATTGGCACATCCTCAAGTCGCTTCTCTTCCGACTTATCCTCAGCTTTCTTGGACGTAACTTGTGCCAGATAAACTTGACATCCTTTCTCAATATACTTTTGGGTCTCGTGCACGATATGATATTCAACTACTATACCACACTTCCAAACAATCACATCAGATTATCAACACCTCTGTTCCCATAATGGAATCGGAACAAACCTCTCATCACAAACGATCACAACGCGCTGGTATTTCGCCAAACACAAACCAAACCCAATAAAGATGTTTAAAACTACCAAGCTCACGGCATCAGATCTATGTTGAACATGACCTAATAATCCTAAATTGACAACCTCTAAGAACAATATATTTTCTGAAATTCCTTCCACGGCAAGTTTACGGCATAACTAGTGTCTAAAGTGGATGTGATGACATCAAGCAAGGCACTAAAGGTAGTCAACACAAAACTTCTATCGGCACCCGACCTCTAACAAACATAGAAGCATAACATTATTGGAGAAGAAACGTACTGTGACAAAGTTGGAATCAGGGTTTGTTTCCTCCTCTAAACAATGGCTTAACAGCTCTCACCGTCGTTACGTCACTCCAGTCTGGTTTCCAGTCTTGTTTCCATTCTTGTTTCTTGTCTGGTTTTTCCTACGGTTTCTGATTCGCATCTTAGGACAATCCTTCCTGAAATGTCGGTCTTTCCACACCATAACATATAATACCTACTGTATTTACAACTGGAGCCATATGTGTGTTTTAAGATCAATAGCAGCTCTACAATCCCTAGTCAGAGTACCAACCTTCTTATCAGTTTACAGACACCACATAGTACCTAACCCTTCATGTCCATCTCCGTGCACTAATGCAGTAGGGGTAGTGGCCCAGCATGACCCCTTTCTTCCATGTTCCCAGCCGTATAAAGCTCAGCCACATTCTTGCCCACTATATTTTTGCCTCTTAAACGCGGTTTCTGTCCACAGGTTAACCCTTATGTTACTTTCCACCTCCTCATATTCTCAGCACTCCTTGCAGCATAACCCTGGACCTTCTTGTCCATCACTTGTTATGCAAATGTGTATAGCATCCCGAGTCTGCTGATTCGCACAATCACATTCCCTTGAATGTTGCCCTTAAACCTCCAATAAACTTTCCACAATGTCTTCTTCATCAGGACCATTCTAGTAACATAAACAAAATCACTCTGAAACCTTAGAGTGTAACAGACAAGTCGTTTCTTTTCACGGCCAAATCCAAATTCAGTCTCTATCCTTAGATTTCATTCCTTGGACAATACACTCCTGTTATCCAACTTCATCATTCAACCCAATTCATGGCGATATGCCGCTTCAACACCAATGGATCTCATATGAGAGTCCACCAGGTAAAGACTGTCCTGCAGTGTGCACTTAGCATATTTCAACTGTTACTATCGATTGACAATTACTGATATTGAACACTAGTCTCCATTATTCACAAACCAGCTGGTCAATCCGACAACTGCCTTCAGTTCCGAGAAATTATGTGGCTTTGCACTTTTCAAGAATCTTGAAAAGTCACTCTCTAGCCACTGGCAAAAACTCCATAGTTCATACCATGATTTCCCCATTTCTTGTCCATTTTCTTCATTTCCGTATACTCGTGTTTTTCCTCCATTTCCATTTCCTCTGTTTCCTCCATTTCCATTTCCTCCATTCTCGCCTTCTTGTTCATCCACATTCTCATTCAGGGGTTCAAGGGTCCTGGCGGCTTCACGAGCCTCCATCTCTTCAGCGTACTACGCCGAGAAAACTATTTCATCCAAACTTCTCACTGTCATGGACCTCCATGATCATGTGGTTAGCACTTCCTACAACACAACAAAAATAAACCGCTTGGGTAAGATTTTTAGGTAATGCGAGATTACTAACGGTATTAAATAAAATTTACGGTTAATCACATAGAAAATACACGATCAAAATACATATTCACGGAAATCCCATAATGCATGACGCAAGAGCATAAGTAAATCAAATCATGACATCACATCACATCATAGATAAATATCATTCATATCATCGAACCAAGTGATAAATCACAAACGTTCCAAAGATAATACAGAAATACAGTTCGAATACCACGGTCAATCACTAAACGCACTACTAAATGCTAGCAAAACAAACAACCACTTTAGGACGGTAGCCATGTGCTTTCTATCACACGCCCTCAAAGACTGCCAAACTCTCACTCATCATAAAATCGAAAGTCGTCGCATATGCCTCAACTCACTCATGCATACGTGACATGCCGCGCATGGGAGTCGGTCAACCTCTCTGACTCACCAACACACAAAAAATCGGCGGTGTCTTTAAGCCTCCTGTTATCCCTCTCCAACTCAGCAATCCTCTCAGTCAAAGCCATAACTGCCGACTCAACCCCAACCATCCTATGTCCCTGCTCTCTCTGAACTCCCTCAATAGTCTATATACGATGGACTGGGATAGCCTGTGTGTGAACATGTGGAACCATCTGAACTAAATTTCTCCAATGTCTCATACGTAGCCTCTACTGCTCCCTCCTGAGCAAGCTCAGGAATATCCTCTGGCATCACAGGATGCGTAACCCTCTCAACTCTGACCTCAACCGGGCCTCTCACACCCGTCTCTGTCTCATCTCGATCAATAGCCTCAACTACAACTCTAGCATCAATCCCTCTATCCCTAAGAGCATCTGCGTAAGCACAACACTCGTCAATCTTTGCCTGAATCTTTGGATCACTATCCTGCTCTAAATGAGGCTCATCACTAACCCCAACAATAGCATCATCCCTCAAACTAGTCTCTCTAGGATCTACCTCTACATCAGCCAAATAACCAGAATCCTTAACTCTCTTAGGCGATGGTAACAAAATCATGCAACCGGACAAAGAGAATAAAAGCCCGATACAGGTGATAATTCAGGTACATATTCATCAAAGGGACCTAACGTCTCTTGTGCGAGATGCCCCGAAGATACTAGTCACTTCTCGGTAAATCTGGTAAAGAATGATCTGACAATAGGTGTCTCAAAGAAGGATCAGATGAAGCATCCGAATGAAAATCTGATAATGCCTCTGATGACGAATCTGAAGAAGAATGATCGGTAAGATGTCTCACAGCAAAACGATGAGTGGGTAACTGTCTAACCCTCTTCTTCGTAGTCATCATGTGTACCGGCCCATTAAGATGGTAGCGGTACGGTCGACCATGGGGAATAGGCTGTCCAGGTGCTAGAAGCATAACTCGACGACGAGGTATGATAGGTGATTCTGGAGTAGAACGGTAATCCACAGTGAAAGGTGTATCATGGGTAGGTGATGGTGGTGTATCTGGTGTATCACTGTCTGTGGTGTCATCATCCGATGATAAAAATGGTGAGGTAGCTGGTAATGGTGGTATGTGGTCTGATGATGGATCCTCAGATAGATCAGACTCTGAATCAGATGCATGTGAGTAATCAGGAGAAGCTGGTGTATAATCTGGGGATGGTGGTATAGTATGTGCTATGATAGAGCAGTGTCCTCTGAATGGGTATCACTGGTGTGTCAGTCTGAGTAGTAGGTGGAGTAATCACTGGTGTGGTGTCAGGAATAGTGGTAGGGATAGTATCGAACAAGATAACTCGTCCAGCAGGTGTCCCCACGCTATCCTCGAATGAATCCGAAGAAACTGAGATAACTGAAATAGCCGATAACCTATCACAAGCAAGTTTTATAATAAATCATCTTATATCATACCATGCAAGATGCATAAAATATTAAGGGTGCATGGGTAAACTATGAAGCGAAATGAATGAATGAATGACCATCGAGCAACGTCCTGATTGTATGAACTAAGAAACACTTAGAAATATTAGATAATACTTAGTATGTAATACTATATTTTATTACTAGTACTTTAGTATGTTAATACGTAACTATTTAAGATCACGTAAGGCACATAATCACGTAGGATCACATACTGGTTAATAGTCCAAACCTATTTAATACCACCTTGTCCTAAACTTAGGCTCTTGATACCAAACTAGCTGTCACACCCCCAGACGGGGCCTGGACGGAATACGTGTCCGGAGGCGTGACTTTATTGAGCATCTCAAGTACAAAGCATAAAGAACGACCTCTAAGGGTACGTTTTGAAAAATAAACACCGTTGCAAAGTTTTAAAATAATAATAATAAGTTTTACATCGATTAAATTTAAAAGATTCAAAGTTAAAATGCGGAAGCTTAAATAAGTTCAACAACGGTATTTAAAGACATAGATAAATCTCTGGTAAACCGGTACAGGCAAATAGACTTCACATAAGTCAATCAACAGCATCCATGCTAAGCACCTGAGAAAAACATGCTTAAAACGGTCAACATAAAGTTGGTGAATTCATAGGTTTAGTTCAAACGATGTTATAGTGGACCACAAGATATCAAAACGTATGCGACAGTTATAACAGATACAACTTCACATAAAAAGTATTTACGTTGCACTAAGCTCATGACACTGAAGCTAATTACGCATGTTAGCATGTACATTGCTATAAGTATTTGTGTGCCCTTCCAGGTGTCCGACCAAAGACAACCTAACCAGTACGACATGACATATATCCGTTTATCGGGCGCCCCGTGGGTAGTGAGCGCTACTCACCCGGATAGGGATAATTAGTCCCAATAGATCTATTTATTCATTCGCGCTCCCTCGACCGGTCCTCCAGTCAAGAGATTGACAGTTCATGATAGTTCGGGCAGTAGTGGTCTAAAAGCTACTTAGGCAACACGTAAACAGGGAAAATCTCACGTAAAGTACTTGTGTCCAGTTTTAAAAACAAGCAATGTTTCTCACCCCAAGTTATAAAACATTTAGTCAAAACGAGTAAAAGAGTGGGGCTATGAACTCACCTTGATAATAAGGTGAAGAGTACACGTCAAAAGTAGGATCTCTTGGAATGATCGGTGGTACACGGATATGACCTAAAAGAATATAGGTTTCGATTTAAACTCGGAAAGTTAACGAATGTTATTGATGCATGAACGTTTATTATTCATTTTCTTTGGTAAACGTTATTTGTATATTAAAACGTTAGTGATCGGTTTTTATAAATAGCTTCAGATTTTAAGTAAGTACGTATATAATATTATATTAATTATGTAAATATAATATTATATTATTATTAACGTATAAATAAATTCGTTATTTGTAATTTGACATATCTAAATCGTTAAGTAATTTATTTAAAAATATTTATTATATAGGTTTTCAAAATATTTTCTAAGTATAACATTTTTACAAAATTTCGGCATGACCCGTTCGTGTTTACACATTTTCCAAAGTTGTAGGCTTTAATAATAACTCACTTTCAATTTACCAAATCAATATTTAACTAGTTACACGAATAATTCGCAAGTCTCATCAATAAGCTACCAATAAGCTTCTAATAAGTCAAGTCAATACCCATTAAGCTTAACCATAGACTTATAAGCCACGGTTTGGGCTCCTTATTGGGCCGAATCCATATTAACTTTCACTAGTCCATTATTTAGACCCGATAAGCTAACAAGACATCAAATAAGCTCTAGGTTCATTAATAAGCCAACATAAGCTCATAACAAACCCAAACTAAATAAGCCGAACCCATGGCTTATTAAATAAGCCCACGGTTCATGGCCTTTTGTGTAGGACGAACCATATAAGCCCATTAAGTCTCATTTGGCTTATTTGTTAAGCCAAATAAACTTAATGTGTTATCCTTTCAAAAATAAGCCGAACATAAGCAATAAGAATATAAGCCGAATCAAATAAGCTCAACAAACAACCCTTATGGTTTTCCTTATTGGGCCGAACCATATCATAAGCCCAATAAGCTCAAAATAATCAAATAAGCTCCTAAAAAAAGCTTATTAACATAAGCCGAATGAAATAAGCCATAAGCTAGTACTCTTAGTATATGAAAATAACCACGATCACAAAACTATGATTTCCTTGTGTTTTTTTTATAAAATCCGAACCATATGTATACCCTTTTAGGGTTTATGTATTTTCAAAATCATTCTTTTTACAAAACAAGTTGTACAACCAATGTTTATGCATCAAGAGAAATAGGAAAGTACAAGTTATTTGAAGATTAGAAGACTTACAATAAAAATGATTTTTAGAGATGAACAAAGATAAAGAACAACCCAAATGTTGTTTGTGTTATACCTGAATGATCTTAAACGATCAAACTTTCAACTTGTCTTCAAAAAGAAGTGATTGAAAATGGAAAATGTATGGTTTTGTGTGTTTTTGTGTGTGTGCCGAATGGATAGAGGGAGAGAGCACAAAGAAATATGTTTTTGGTGTGTAATGAATGAATGGAATGAAATGAGAGTGAACAAGTGAGATAAATAGCCAAGTTTTACACACATTTCACACACTAATGTGTGTGTGTGTCGTTGGATATGGGGGACAAACAAAAGGGGACCATTTTGATCTTCAAATCATAATACACCATGGTACAAGTCCTTTTTCTAAATTCAAGCAAGCTTGTCTAGATCATTTTCAAATTTTTGGCATCCTAGGAGTGCAAGGGGGTGTTTGTTCGACGGTATACAAGGCAAGGGGGACCAAATTGGTCTCCAACTTTCTAGGAAATACTAGAGCTCAAAAATGATTTAATTTCACCAAGCATGCATGCAAACCAAAAGATACTTGCATTATTCGGAATACGCAAATAACGAAACATGTAACGGCATCACGAAAAATTACGAAATTTTAAATATTGCTTAAAAACATAAAAACGTGACTATTGTCAAAATACTACAACGTTTGGTGTCCCGGTTCGCTCCCGGTGACGATTCTCAGATAATAACGAAACAACTTCCCGGCTAAATGGTAAAGTTAAACGAAACATTTTAAAATTCAAATTTCTACACGGAAACGGCTAATTTACTGAACGGAAATTCTCGGGTTGTCACAAATGGAAATCATGTGTTTTAACAAAAATAATTCTTAAGCGTAACTTCCTCTTCGTCCCAAGCTCCAAGTCCTTAGCTTTGATTACCTGAGATAAACATGCTAAAAAGTCAACAAAACGTTGAGTGGAATTCATAGGTTTAGTTAAGTATAAAGATTTAGAACACAAATATTAAATCATTAAAAACTTGTGGATCAAACAAGTTTTAATTAATAATGCATTGAGCTCGTGACATCCGACCCTTTTGACGAGAATAAATTATATTGCCCCAAACAGATTAGGTATTATTGTTATATACCTGTAGTTCTCAGAATAATATATCTGTTGAAAGTGGGTGTTCCAAAAGGATACAAACCCCGGACGGGGAGTCACCCCATAGTACTATTTATTATCCTAGCGTCCACCCATCACAGGTAGTTACGGTTTACGATATATTGGGGACTTTAGCAATAGGTACTCAAGCATTAATCATACATTCGGGTCCAGCATACAGGAAAACAATTTGTGTTCAATTTTATAAAAACAAGCATGTATCTCCCTCGCGGGTTTTCAAGAAAACAAGTAAAGTAGTAAAGGCGAGGCTATGAACTCACCGTAAGTGGATGATCGAATAAGAAACCAAGTATGAGAAGATGAATCCAAA
>BQNB010025701.1:10012-52039 GCA_026074375.1 Tanacetum coccineum
AAAAAAAAAAAAAAATATCATCTTCCTCACATGTTGCTACTCAAAACACAGACACACACATAAAATACACACAGACAAAAAAAGAAAAAAAGAAAAGGGAAGCACACGACAACGGTCGTGACCTCGATAATATTCCAAAGACCTAGCCTAAGGAAATAAGCGCACGTTCTAGATTTGAGATTGAATTTAAGATATTTTCGGTATATTTTGGTGCAATATCTTTTTGTATTTCTTCACTATGGTCAACTTTTCAAAATCTTCCTAATATGGTCACGCTCAACTCCTCAAATGCTCAACTCTACCCATTGTTCGTCACGTGGCAATTTGCAAGTACATTTTACTTTGGGTTAAATGCAGGCATGACTCATGATTGTGGCCTACAATACTCAACCACTACTTTGTCTTATCTCTCACCAATTGCTCAACCGACGGCTGCTCAACCCACAACTGCTCAACCGACGGCTACTTACTTTTTTACTTTCTACTAATAATGTTAAATGTCCAAAATACCCTTATAACTTTTTCTTTCTCTTTTTTGTTTATCTTCTCAAATCCACCCAGCCACTTAGATGGTTAATAAGTGACACGTAACTCATCTTCAAGATGTAAATAAACCTCAGTAACAACTTTGGAGAAAAGAACAATGTAATAAAGTGCTTGAAAATTGAAATGATAAAATTACAAAAGTATAGTGTTGTTCACCTTATAGTAAAATACCTATAATAGGAAAAATGTGAAAGTACCGGTCTAAATGTCTAATAGAGTCAAATTCATCTTGCTTTTTTTTGGCAAAAGTAATGTCAAGATCGTTAAATACAACTTTTGGGGTTCAAAATTGTACTGTAATAGTTAGATGACCATAAATTTGGATAACTGGGTTATAACATAATACAAGAACCCACCAAAATCCGGTCGCTCAATTAGCACACATTTTGAACTCCAGTGTAGGAGCTAAGAGCACGGGGAGCGGTCGTGCCAAACTCTTCGTGCCATAGAGAAAACGTGGTGTCACGTCAGCAAAATGAAGTTTGACACCAGAATTGCTATGGCACCAGAATTCAGCGGCATTGGTTGGCACCAGAATTTCTGGTGCCAAACTATTTTTTTTAATTTTTTTAAATTTTTTTTAATTAACTATTATTTAAATAAACTTTTTATAACTAAAATAAAATTCATTAAAATTAAAACATTACATTAAAAAAATACATAAATTAAAATGCAAAAATAAAAGACATAATTTAAAAAACATAAATTTAACGGCGTCGGTCGACTAGTTTGGTGGTAGATATTCGGCTCGGATTCGTTCCTTTTGGGCGTTGATGATAGCGGCGTAGGTCGGATCCATCCCGCTTGTGTCGATTTGGAGAACTTTCATGTCCTCCGCAATCTTTTGAGCTTGAATCACCCGTCTTCGGTCTTCGCTCTCTTGCGAGAGCACTTGCATTTTGGCCTTGCGGTCTAAGTCGTATTGTTCCGCCATGAACTCTTGATAAGCGACCGGGTTAAAACCGGAGCTAGCGGTCGAGTTAGAACCGGAACGTTGACTTTTAGCAATTCGTTGCAACCCGGGTGGCCGAGGCAACTCATCATCTCCAAAATGGTCCGGTTCCTTGTCGGTACCCCGAAGACGACTTCTTCGTTGCAAAGTCGATTCGGGGTTTTTCCACTTGTGCCTATCTTTCAAAAAATTCCAAGCACTCCGGTGCTTAAACTCACCCCCGACGATGGTTTCATACAATTGGAGCACCCTCGCCATATGGTTCTCATCGTTCTCCCCACTATGAGCAAGCGTTTCCTCATACAATTGGTTAAACTTCATAACCGCGGCATTCATTGGAGTCCACTTGCCCGTCAACATGTTCTTTGTACGCTCTTGGAAGCCTTTTTTGTTAGCTTCTTGATTGTACACATCTAGGATTTTGTACCAAAAAGTCGCCAACTTTTGATCACACCCGGTTTTTGGATCCTCGGAAATTTGAATGAAACTTTCCGCCAAAAGCAACTCCTCGGCTTGGGTCCACGCATGTCGAATTCGTCCTTCTTTGGTTTCTTTCTCAACTTCCACATCTTTTCCTTTGTTTCTTTTTGCTACCGACTTCTTACGACCGCGGTTAGGCTTCGACGTCGGGGTTGGAAGCGGTTCCTCTTCTTCTTCTTCGGTTTCGTCAACTAGGTGGTGAGATTGTTGCTCGGAATGTGGTTGGGAAGTGGTGAATTGGTTTGATTGTTGTTGTTTGTTCATTTGCATTTGCATTTTAAATTGGTGAAACAACATTTGTTCTTCTTGATTAGAATATTGAGGTTGGAAATTTGGATAGTAAGGCATTTGGGTGAATGAAGGTTGAGTGGAACCGCCCGGATTCGAAGACGACCCCGGAATTTGGTTGGTTGGGTCGGTAAGCATACCGGAAATCCAATTCGGGTTGGGATTCATTTTTTTGAGTGAAAGATGAGAGAATTGGTATAAATTGTGTGTGAAGTTATAAAATATAAAGGGGGTATTTATAGGATTTTTAAAGGGGTAAAAATAGGGTTTTGGGGGTGTTTTTTTTCAAAAACCTGCTCCCCCCAACGGCTTCAAACGGCTACTTTTTCAACAAAAAAAAAATTCTTTCGCGTGGGCTGTTAGCCACGGCGCGAGAGAGCTTGACGCGAACCACGGAGTGGTGCGCCATGGCTCAATCTCGCGCCATAGCTTGACAAGAAGCCTTGGCACCACCACTCCCTTCCCTCTAACGGCTGTTAGAATGCATGTATAGACTAATTGGCACATCCTTTTAAACCAACTAAAAGTTGAATATAGACGCTTTACTTTTGCCAAAAATAGATGAATTTCACTCAAACCATTAGCTCTCTTCGTGTACGTCAACCTTAGTCATGTTGAATATTCTTAGTATCCAAAACCACATAACCCAAAACGGTTTTGATAAACCTAAACTACCAGTAGACCTAATAGTTATAATACAACTTTGACTACTGAGTCACATACTCTCCACAGTCCACACTCATCACTTCAATGATTCAATCACCACTACTTGTGTTATGGGACGGCATAGCACCAGGTTTCGAAGTGGCCTGCATATAACCAAAGATGCGAAGTTAAGTTTATTGTTCGGGTAAGATTAAGCTTTGAAGCTTTTGCATCCTTACAACCGGTCATTGAAATTCCTTATCAATTAAATGAAGAAATGATTATTGGTTGGGTGGATTTGAGAAGATAAACAAAAAAGAGAAAGAAAAAAAAGTTATAAGGGTATTTTGGACATTTAACATTATTAGTAAAAAGTAAAAAAGTAGGTAGCCGCCGGTTGAGCACTTGTGGTTTGAGCAGCCGTCGGTTGAGCAATTGGTGAGAGATAAGACAAAGTAGTGGTTGAGTATTGTGGGCCACAATCGTTGGTCATGCCTACATTTAACCCAAAGTAAAATGTACTTGCAAATTGCCACGTGGCGAACAACGGATGAAGTTGAGCAGTTGAGAAGTTGAGCATGACCATATTGGGAAGATTCTGAAAAATTGACCATAATGGGGAAGTACAAAAAAATATTGTACCAAATAATTTTCTCTTTTGGTACCCTAGACGGTACTTATTTTCTTGGCCGGCACATAAGTAGGCTTTGGTGTAGTTAAACTGTGACACAAGATGAAATTTCCGACAAGATGTTACTCTTTTATAGCAATTCGAATGTCAAATGAAAATCTCAAACCCATACTAAACAACAATGGAACATAATTACATAATAATAGGTAGTTTTGCTGCAGTTTAGGTAGAAAACAAATTATAAATAAAACTGCTTCTGGCTAATGTAAAACGGATTTATGGATGTTTTGCAAAGGCCTAACGTTTGTTTGTTGAAAGACATGGTCATGTCACTAAAAAAATATGTCATTTCATCACACTTTTTTATACACACTTTAAAAATACTAGGTGAGTACCCTCGCATAGCGGCGGAAAATACCTAGCGGCCGAAAATTAACGATATGCAAATATTTTGGTAAGCTTTTTGTGTAACGGTAGACAATACCCATGCAATATTGTTCTATGTGGGTTTATGTTTTTCAGAATACTTAGTTGTTTTGCAAGACTAATCATTTGGGACTAAAAATGCTTTGGCACATACGTTAGTTCAAATGTCTTTGTTTTCCTCGATAGATAGTAAATTCAAAAGCTCAACATTCAAATGAGATTGTTGGTTTCTTTTTAGGAATTGTGAAGGGGAGGGATTTAGTCATTTAAGTAATGCTCTTACTAGCAATAATTATTATTCGGTTCGTCACAATCTTAGGCTTGATTCCTTTGCTGGTCAACATTGTAGGCCCCGTTAGAGCCATTATATGACTACGCCAATAACTGCATGCAAAAGGCCATGTTTAGCATAAATTATATAAAACATTGGATACATAAAGTAAGATGATAGTGATACAGTAATGCTCAAAGTACATTCAAAGTCTAGCAAGACATTTTTCTTATTTTTTATTTTTTGCAAATTTTATAATGTTAGGTTTTTACCAGATTCATATTTAGCATGTTATTAAATTTACTAAACAAACATGGCCTAAAATAAGTGTGTATTACTATTTTTACTCGTAGTTATATTCAAAACATATGATAACTATATACACATGAGACACATAATATATGTTGAGATAGTGATTAAAGTATTAAACAACGACCGAAAATATACAAGCAGTATAATGGAATCACCTGCAATGCAATTATGTTGACAAGAGGCTGTAAACAGTCCACACCAAGAGGAACCTCAATCACTCGATAAGATCCACCACACACAGTTGTTGCGTCACCTTCTGTACACATCACTATCAAACGACCTCTTCGAGCCTTGAGTTGTTGAATAACCGACTGTTGTTTGTTGTACAATAATAACAAATGTCAATGAAGCAAAACAAATTGCAATTGAACTACCTAAACTAAGGGTCCGAATTGAGCAATTATCTTGTGAGTCAAAACGGGTTGGTTCGACTTGAGTTGGCCAGCCCACAAACACAAATGACTCATTTTTAGAAAGGCTAGCATGGTAAAGATTGTTACAAAATCTATATAATAACAGAGAAAAATTATATCTTTTTTCTATACAGGGTTGTATGCATTTAAATCTATCATTGACCCGTTTCCTTTATAATTAAATCAATTAGCATAACCCACTTGGCCCGTTGAGGTTAAAACATATCCCATCAAACAGGTTGACCACCTAAAACCTCAACCAAATTATCAAGAAAACAAATAAAAACCAACCTGAAACATTGATCACGGGTAGAAATGACAACAATGGGCAGGTTTTCATCAACTAAAGCCAACGGGCCATGCTTCATTTCACCAGCAAGTATCCCTTCACCATGCATAAGTGCCACTTTCTTAACCTTTAAGGCACCCTCGAGAGTTGTTGCGTAATTATATCCTCTTCCAAACATAAGAAGTGACTGCTCGGAAATCAGTGATCTTGCAAGATCTTTCATCTCCTCATCAAGCTTCAATACTTCCCTGATTATTGCCATAGTAATTCTTTTGAGGGAGTTGAGACTATAATTAATTTAATACTTTAGGACCAAATAGCATATTTTCTTTTTTGAATATAAGTTGTCGGATAGGTAGGTTGGATAACAAATCAAAATGCATAATTATATTGTGGGTCGGGTTGGGCTATCCCAGAAACACTTCTGTTTGTCCATTTTTCTTGTTTAGAGAATTAATGCATGACTATATAAGTGCAAAAACATAGTTACTACAATAACGAGGCCTGACCACACCCGTGCGTTGCACCGGGCTTAGTTTGTGGCAAAAATGTTATTGTTACCATGCCTAACTCTAGTCAAATCCCAATCATATGATTAATCCTCCAAACGATCAGAAAGCATGATTGGAAAAAAACTATAATATTTTACATTGTATCACCACAATTGTATATCTTAATTAGTCGAACTCTATTAACTCGTAATTATACAACTAAGCTTGTCAATCTCGATAATATCATGGTAAAAAAATGGTGCATGTATAATGGTTGGCAATGTATATCCCCTGGAACATAAATCATTCCTCCAAAGCACCTCATATCAGAGGTTGCTCCAGCACCAATGCCAAATTTTAGATTGCTTACCGGCATCATTTGTTTCTCTAATCTTACCTCCACGTAAATCCGTTGCACTAACTTCTTCCTTGTCTCATTAGCTTCCTACTGCTTCAGATGAATCTATTCTAATATCGGCGTCATTTCTTCAATGGGCTTCCTCAAGTTTCCAATAAAAGTCCATCCAACACCTGAATGTCCTTACATCAGTTGCAAAAAAACGTGGTGAACCAAAAACAGCTCTTTAACCGCCCTTTCAAAATACGATGTGTGCTAATGTTATTAGACTCTACAATACAAACTTTTCTTAGAACAAAGTAACCGTATCAAGGGCTGTTAGTATAAAAATAAGTAATCCCAAACAACCCCATAAGTATTTTCTATACCCAATACAATAAGTAAATTAACAGTTAGGTATTATTACTTGTAGAAACATGATAGCAATAGTATTACCTTAAGTCGGGAAGCTGTAACTTTTACATATTCTTTAAGATCTTAATGCATACTGGTAAAGAGCAGAATGAACCTCGTGGATAAAGTACTGACTTCATGGGGTTGGATGATCGTCTGCAATTTTCAAAGAAAATGATGTTAAGTATTTGGCACTAATGAAACAATATGAACTATAGTATAGTAAGATATTGAGAATCCTAGATCGGGGCATGAGAAAAATGGACTGACTGTGAGGATGAGAGAGAGCTAAACGTTGTGCCTAGATGATTATTTTATTGATGATGACTTTGATGGCTGATCCATTGATGACATCCATGGAAATCCAAACTTTATACCCCCATCTATAAAGCACATTTAAAAAGGAAAAAAACTTCAGCTTCCATAACTAATTCTGCTTCTCTATATTTGAAACTGAAAAATAATAACAATAGTTGTTACCTTTTATTGTATGACTATTTCTGGCAATATCATTCTCCTTCCTCGTCTTTCCCTTGTTTGCATTAGACTCTTTAATGTAAAACCACTCCCTGTGTAAGAACTTTAGTTCGAATTTTCATCATTGTTATTGCTACTACTTCATTGTGCAGCCGATATCACAATCCCTTCAGGATTTGGTACCCTTTAAGTTTGATTAATATGCGAAATTTGACTAATGATGTAAGTTCCCATCCCGCTGGGGAGAATGTGTTCCCCTACAGTTGGTGGAGATGGTGGTAAAGACTTTTTGGTGTATTCCACTTCCTCGCATACGGTCTTTCCAACTTGTTCTAGTGGTTGCAAGAAGTTGTGAGTTTTAAGGTAACTACCTGAAAAAAAGATGCATATAATGAGATTTTATTCTCATGACGACTCAACTTGGAAAGTGTTGAACACAATTCTTTTTTTTTCTTTAAATATATTGCTTAAATACTGTAACTTTATTAGCAAAAGCTTATAACCTACACACAGTCAGCAGACCAATATAAGTTGTTATGCTATGTATTCCATTCTTCTATCTTTGTTTACTGTTTAGCTTTCTTTTCTTTTGAGTAAATATTTTATGGTTATACAGTTACCCTTTTTATTATACAAATAAGCTTATCGAACGACCTTAATGATCCAACCAACCTAATCAAAATGCTAAAATACTAAGAGTTAACATAAAGTTTTCTTCTTTGATGTAAATTTTACTTCTTTAGACCGCATATCAGAACAGACATATAAAATATGCATTTAGTAATGGAACATGAACGCACCTGAAGGACGCAGTAGGTAGGTAACCAAGACATTCCTTTGCTTTTGCAGAATTAAATGTTTTGTTGCAAGTCAGAAGTCTGATTCTTAGAGGCATAAATTGTGGTACTTTCATCCCATATGAAGCTAAAATTGTATAAATATGCGCCAACATACGTGTAATAGGCATTATGACATACGCGGTAATCTTGAATGCTGCAAACTACAAAATATCACAAACAAAGAAGTGCAACTAAGACATATTTTCTTTCCTAAGAATGGATATTTTTTTATGCACAATACGTGAACAAAATTGAGCCCAGCACTGGTTAAGCTTTAACAAATTTATCACATCAGGTCAAAGCACCATTCTAACCAAGAGAAATCGTCACTTTTTCTAAACACCTAGTATGTCATTTTATAAGTTGTAAAGTAATTTACATGATCATATCGGCGGTTTGGGATTGCGTATTTGTTTATCCGAGCAAAGCCAGTGTCGGAATGATTCCACGCCAGGATTGAGCCAATATTTGGACTGATTTAGGACTGCCCAACATGAAAAAGCTTAGTTCAATAAGCGTTCGCGTCTGCGCTTGCTTATTAAAATTGCTTATTTACCCACATCTTTTCAAAATAAGTTGTTTTGAATAAGCGATTTGAAGTTGCTCATTAAAAATAGTAAGCCCTCATGATATGCAATCCCGAAAACCCTTTATTTAAACATAAGGTTATAAATTATACCTTGTATTCTTTTGCTATTCAACTCTTTAATCATTTTTAGCATTGGAGAGCTGTGTTATTCTCCTCTCGATGACAGTTGCTCACTTTTCTCTCTCTTTATTAGTGGAATGTGGTAGATGGTTTTGTGTTATTTTGGCTCATGTTCTCATTATTTTCCTGTAAAACATGTAAAATCAACTTATAAGATATTTTCATAATAGCAAATATTCCAACTCTGATAACGAGAAAGAAAACTAACCTGATGCGCTCTTCTAATCTATTTTTTTCCATAGAAAGTTTTTGAACTCCTGTCTGCAAACAAACAACAAAAATTGACCAGTCATTGACCAATGCTCGGTCTAAAAGTGCATTCCTTATTTAACTCAACTATGAAGCCAGTACGTCTAGAAATGCGTCTTTTGAATATAACATATAAGTTACAAAAACCCACAAAAATCACAAACATTAAGAGAACAGTTAAGACTCGTGATAAAGCCCAGAATAATAGACATCTAATTGTTACATTAAACTTGTATTAGTTAATGGCACAATCTATTATCAATTATATATTAAATAGATGTATGAACATAAATTGTTTTCAAAGATAAGTTTATATGCATACAAATTGATATATGAATGATCTCCATATAGATTTTAACATTCTTACAATATTATACTACTACTTTAGTTTGCTAAAAAGACTCCTTACCTATTTATCAAAAATCATAATCTGCCCCAAATACTCATACTTTTACGAAACAGTCAAAGATGAATATTGCACCATCAAGTTGCAATAATCGACTTATATGCATATCCAAACACCGCTACACTCCAATAAGATCCATCACAGTGTAGAGCCTTAACTAACCTTACAAACTTCTCACTCCCATGAATTTTTCTATATGCAATGTATTTCCATCTTCTGATATGGATACCTGTTGCGCGTCTTGATCACAACCCTTCAAAAGATCAATTCGGGATTCGTTTGCCCTAACAGATGACAAACACGACCCCTCGCCAGCCATTTGTGTTTTACCTACTCTGTTGCGGAACCACTGCTAGAGCTGGCACCATCATAAAATCATTGTCAACAACCCTTCATAAGTTTTGAAAAACAATAAAAACTATCTATTATTGGATCGTATATTCACTTTTCACGTACCAAAACGGAACATTAGAAAAAGTTCACGTACAAAAACAGAACATTAGAAAAAGTTCACGTACCAAAACGGAATATTAGAAAAAGTTCACGTATCAAAATGGAACATTAGAAAGTTCGTTAAGTTGGTGAAAATTAACACAAAACTTTTTTCCCGGTTGCCGGTCAAGTTGGTGCAAATTAACACAAAACTTGAAAGTTCGTTACATTAAGTGGAACAAAAAAAAGTTCACGTACCAACATGAAACAAAACTGAAAGTACGTTGCTATTGTACGGCTAAAACCCTATAACTTATTAGTCATTACTTATTAATGTAATGTATTAATAAATTAAAAATAACAATGCTAATGAAAACAAACTTTAAAGGCTTATACTGTAAATTAATTATTTACAAGGCCTGACCACACCCATACGTTGCACCGGGCTTACTTTGTGGCAAAAATGTTATTGTTACCATGCCTAACTCTAGTCAAATCCCAATCATATGATTAATCCTCCAAACGATCAAAAAGCATGATTGGAAAAAAAAACTATAATATTTTACATTGTATCACCACAACTGTATATCTTAATTAGTCGAACTCTATTAATTCGTAATTATACAACTAAGCTTGTCAATCTCGATAATATCATGGTAAAAAAATTGTGCAAATGGTGCATGATTAAATGGTTGGCAAAGTCTATCCCCTGGAACAATAAATCAATATCCTCCAAAATCACCTCATATCAGATGTTTGCTCCAGCACCAAATCAGCCAAATTTAGATCGCAATCCTAGCACATTTGTTTCTCAAATCTTACCTTCACTAAATCCGATTTGCACCAACTTCTTCCATGTCTCCTACTTCTCTCACACTGCTTTCAAATGAACTATTCGATAACGTCGTCATTTCTTCAATGGGCTTCCTCAATTTTCCTATAAAAGTCCGTCCGACCACCTGATGGCCTTTACATGTGTTTGCGAGGGAAAGAAACGTGGTGAACCAAAAACAGGACTCTTTGAACGCGCGCCCGTTGGTCGAAAATACGATTAGTCTCAGTGTTATTAGATCTCAGCACAATATTGAAACTTTTCTTAGAACAAAGTAACCGATCATGGACTTATATCTCATATTAAATAAGTAATCCCAACCATCCCGGTCATAAGTATTTTCTATACCCAAAGTACAATAAGTATATTAACAATTAGGTATTAATACTTGTAGGAGGGAACATGATATAGGCAATAGTATACCTAAAGTCGGGAAGCTTAACTTTTACGATATTCTTTAAGATCTTAATGCATTACGTGTAAAGAGCGAGAAGAACGCGTGCGAGCGAAAGTGTGCTGTACTTCAAGGGGGGTGAAGATAGCTAGTGATGTTGGGTGCAATTTACAAAGCAGTGATGTTAAATATTTGGCACTAATGAACAATATGAACATTTAGTAGAAGATATTGGAATCCAAGATCGGTGAAGAGAAAATGACTGACTGAGAAGATGAGAGAGAGCTAAACGTTGTGCCTAGATGATTATTTTATTGATGATGACTTTGATGGCTGATCCATTGATGACATCCATGGAAATCCAAACTTTATACCCCCATCTATAAAGCACATTTAAAAAGGAAAAAAACTTCAGCTTCCACAACTAATTCTGCTTCTCTATATTTGAAACTGAAAAATAATAACAATAGTTGTTACCTTTCATTGTATGACTATTTCCGGCAATATCATTCTCCTTCCTCGTCTTTCCCTTGTTTGCATTAGACTCTTCAACGTAAAACCACTCCCTGTGTAAGAACTTCAGTTTGAATTTTCATCATTGTTATTGCTACTACTTGATTGTGCAGCCGATATCACAATCCCTTCAGGATTTGGTACCCTTTAAGTTTGATTAATATGCGGAATGTGACTAATGATGTAAGTTCCCATCCCGCTGGGTAGAATGTGTTCTCCTACAGTTGGTGGAGATGGTGGTAAAGACTTTTTGGTGTATTCCACTTCCTCGCATACGGTCTTTCCAACTTGTTCTAGTGGTTGCAAGAAGTTGTGAGTTTTAAGGTAACTACCTGAAAAAAGATGCATATAATGAGATTTTATTCTCATGACGACTCAACTTGGAAAGTGCTGAACACAATTCTTTTTTCTTCTTGAAATATATTGCTTAAATACTGTAACTTTATCAGCAAAAGCTTATAACCTACACACAGTCAGCAGACCAATATAAGTTGTTATGCTATGTATTCCATTCTTCCATCTTTGTTTAATGTTTAGCTTTCTTTTCTATTGAGTAAATCTTTTATGGTTATACAGTTACCCTTTTTATTATACAAATAAGCTTATCGAACGACCTTAATGATCCAACCAACCTAATCAAAATGCTAAAATACCAAGAGTTAACATAAAGTTTTCTTCTTTGATGTAAATTTTACTTTTTTAGACCGCATATCAGAACAGACATATAAAATATGCATTTAGTAATTGAACATGAACACACCTGAAAGACGCAGTAGGTAGGTAACCAAGACGGTCCTTTGCTTTTGCAGAATTGATGTTTTGTTGCAAGTCAGAAGTCTGATTCTTGGAGGCATAAATTGTGGTATTTTCATCCCATATGAAGCTAAAATTGTATAAATATACGCCAACATACGTGTTATAGGCATTATGACATACGCGGTAATCTTGAATGCTGCAAACTACAAAATATCATAAACAAAGTAGTGCAACTAAGACATATTTTCTTTCCTAAGAATGGATATTTTTTGATGCACAATACGTGAACAAAATTGAGCCCAGCACTGGTTAAGCTTTAACAAATTTATCACATCAGGTCAAAGCACCATTCTAACCAAGAGAAATCGTCACTTTTTCTAAACACCTAGTATGTCATTTTATAAGTTGTAAAGTAATTTACATGATCATATCGGTGGTTTGGGATTGCGTATTTGTTTATCCGAGCAAAGCCAGTGTCGGAATGATTCCACGCCGGGATTGAGCCAATATTTGGACTGATTTAGGACTGCCCAACGTATTTGTTTATCCAACGTTTTGGACTGATTGAGCCAATATTTGAGCAAAGTCGTAAATAGTTAAAAGTTAAGGGTACGTTTTGTAATTTTTTTTCTATCTATATTAAACTTCGACATTTTTTATAAAATCATGCGTATGTCGGAAGCATTGCAATATTGAGCCCGTTTTGTTCGCAATTCGAAGATCTTTCCGCCACTATTTTTTTATTTGAATGAGTCGGTAGATATGTGGTATATATTTGATAAATAAAGTTTATTATATAAAAAAGTCGTAAATAGTTAAAAGTTCAAGGTCCGTTTTATAAATTTTCTTTATTTATTTATTTTGGGCCCGGGAAAAGTTTTTTTACAGTTTGGGCCGTTGTTGTTGGGCTAAAAATTCGGGCCGCAAAATACGACGTCGTATTTTTCCACCTATAGTATATATATTAATATTAATTAATGCTATTCTTGGAATGAGTACAGACGTAAAGTGTAATCCGAGTATATACTGGGAGATATACACTGATAAAAAATTGTGATTATTTTGTATTTGTCACCAAAAGAACCAAACACTTTAGAATATGCTTTTATTGCTTTTCACAAACTCGTTCACATTCTAAATATCCATGGGTATAAAAGAATCTTCCTTGGTATCGTATGCTTACATAATAATCAACGATGGATATAAGTTAGACATAAGACGTGCCAATTATATATCTCTAATTGGTATCGTATATTCACTTTTGCTTCTCCTTTATTCGATCTTTTATTATGTTAGCTATATTAGACTATCCATGGCATGAGTTAGGCGGCCAACATCTTTTCTGTTCTATCATTTTTCCTTTTTCTGCGACCGATATTCGATCAATTTGGTGTAATAAGAAGACCAACATTTTATTTATTTTTTTACAAGTTTTATTAACAATAAAATTAAATTTTCGAACATTATATAATAATTCAAAAGGTTTCTTTCAAAACCGTTTCACAACAAGAACAATACGGGATCTCCATCTTCACAAATGATAGGCGTTTTCAATCCTATTTTCGGATCTTGGCTATTCTGTTGTTAAATAACGATGGCAATTAGCACAGGTCACCGATCTAATAATTATTCAGAAAGCAAAAGGAACGATCATCTCGATAATAATCGTCGTCAAGAGCAACGTAACAAAGGTATTCCCAACAAATCTCATCCTAATTTTCGTGAGGAACATAAGTTGTTTTCATCAATCTTTGTTTCTAATATCTCATTGAATGCGTCGGTCCAAGATCTTTAGGATATTTGTAACAAATGGGGTGTGGTGATCGATGTTTACATAGCTGCAAAGAGATCCAAATCGGGTCATCGATTTGGTTTTGTACGTTTTATAAACGTTAATGATATCAATCAGTTAGTTTCCAATCTAAGAACGGCATGGATGGGTGGTTTTCATTTATTTGCCGATGTGGCGAAGTATGGTCGAACTTATAATAGACCTGTGGAACGTTCTGGGGACGGCAAACCCAGTGTAGGTTCGAACTCTCAATCTGTTAGTATCAACGAAAATGTTTTTCAGTCTTTTAACTCGTATGCTAAAGCGGTCCTGGGCAACAAATCAGTGGACATGTCGGGCAAATACGGTACAAGTAATGCTGGAGCAGAATCTGTGGGGGTGTCGGATTGTAACAAGGTATATAAGGAAGCGGGTAATGAAGCGGTGATGTCTATCTCGGTAGACGATTGTATTGATTTGGATGGTATGGAGCGTAGTATTCTTGCTAAAGTTAAAGATTTAAGTGTCATTTCAGAGCTTCTAAAACATATGTCTTCTGAGGGATTCGATGATGTTGGTCTTAGATATGTTGGGGGACGTTGGGTTTGGTTGGAATTCGACTCTATGGATCAAGTGGAAAGCACTAATAAACTGAGACCAAGAAAAAAATAACCCGCCACACAATAATATGAAAAAACAAAATTGCTCACACAAATAAAGAAAACCTTAAACACAAAAGTACTGCTTTACTCGTATAAAAAATACCTGCAACATTAGCCCCCCATAATTTGCCCATCACAAAACCAACAAACTATCTAAAACTGGGCTCGTTACTGTTCCATAAAACTGTCAAAAAAAAAAAACTTTATAATCCCGCTCCCCTTCTTTGGCCAAAAATAAGAAAGAATTTTTTTTTCAAAAGTGATACTACGTCGTTTTGGACTAGGTGCTACAGTAAAATGAACAGTACCCGGCCCACTGGGCTCGGTTACTGTTCATCGGCCCAAAAAAAAAATAATAAGAAGACCAACATTTTATTTATTTTTTTACAAGTTTTATTAACAATAAAATTAAATTTTCGAACATTATATAATAATTCAAATAAAATTAAAAACATTAAAATAAAAATAAACTTTAAAGGCTTAAAATGTTTCTTAATATAACTTATTAGTCATTACTTATTAATGTAATGTATTAATAAATTAAAAATAACAATGCTAATGAAAACAAACTTTAAAGGCTTAAACTGTAAATTAATTATTTATAAAAATAAAATAAAAGACTTGACAAAGACGAGGCATTCGGACCCGTACGTTGCACCGAGCTTATTTTTCGATATAAAGTTAAACTTCTGCTTATGTGTAAAACTTAACTTTTATAGACTTTTCACATTAATCACATACAAAGTTGATTCAAGAAACTAGCATTACTAACTTAATAAAAGAAAACTAATAACTTTTAATATTTCTATCGCGCAATAGATTAAGTGCCCTAACCTTTCGCATAAAATCATATACGTGTAAGGCTAAAAGAGAATCATTGCTCCGTGACGCTTCCCATGTTTTCGCATATGAGAACCCTAATCCAGCCGACATATCTATGAATATCATGTTAGCCATCTGCAAATTTTCAAAATTTTGTGTCATTACATAACATAAAAAAGAACTTGCATACTTTTTCTTGTGTAGCTAATGTGATGAAAAATATCTATAGGGTATTGGCACAAATAACATATTGTAATGAATGTTTTGGTGTTGGAACTACAAATTAGAGTGGATATTGATGTAAACCACTACATGTTAAATCACAATATCTCTAAATTGATATGGACCAAAGAACCACTACATGTTTAGCATCTTATTGTGACCAAGAATCGTTAATTTTTACTAAGGAACCCAAAGAAATTAGCTTTCTTTTATGAGTGGGTTTCATGCCTTTTGGAATCATGTCTAGAACAAAACCTTTCAGAGTTCATATCATTCACTTCCATACTCTGAACCACTCAAATACTCACCATTCTCCTCAAAATATTCAATCAAGCGTTTCAGGAACTTATCACAGTCTCCTGGTGCTTCATATCATTGAAAATGCATTAGATATGACAATGGCATAGATAAAAAAATTACAAATACCTAACAAAAGATAAGCATGCATCTTTGGCTACCAATAACATTGATTTCTAAAGAAATATATACCTGATCAATTACACATTTAATTTTTTCTTTCCAGATTAATGCCTCCTGAATGTTGAAAGCTGCCATCTAAAACATGAAGAACAATTTTCACATAAGTAAAAGAAATATCAAGGACCTGACCATTGATATGATAATGGCTTCATTTTCCCTGCCTTGAAAGCCATCCACGGTTGAAATTTCCAGTTCCTTTAATTTGTCTTCCTTAGTTCTCAACATCCTTGGTGATACAACCTACAAAATAGTTTCTCCGTATGACAACCAAAAAATCCATAAGGCTCTCTTGCGTTTTATAAACAGAATGAGTTTTACTTTACATATAAAGAGTAAGGGGTAATAATTCCAATATCAGAAGCACGTACTCCACTTTGAATGAGTCTTTTGGCATGGGATATAGAAATCTCTGCTTCACCTTCATTTAACTGTGTTTTGGCACGTACTCCACTTTGAATAAAAGTTCAACTTCTTTGCAGTTTTATTTTCAGAGTTCATATGTTTGATTTTTGTTGCATCATGCATAAAACACAGTTAACGTGCTTTCTTCTTCATCCTTTAGTTTTTAAATACATGTTTGAGACCTTTTTAATTCCATATTGAGACCACATTAAATGGTTTAGGCAATTTAATACTTGCCCTTCAATTTTGTGGAAAATGAGTTACAACTGGAACCTTTCCCCTTCCTATTAAATACACAGTCGTTACATCATGGGCTCAATAACTTGCATTCCTCGGCATTCAATTAGAGGAGTGAGTCTTTAGAAAGAATAGATTTGTACACTTTTCAAAGCTTGGGTTACACAACATGAAGCCTGCACAATAAATTTTTGTATTGAATCTTTAAGTATATAAGATAATCTTCTTCTTCGTGTGTGTATCTGAAAATCTCAAACACACGCAATCTTTTTTTATATATATAACGAATTAAAATAATAAAAAAAGGAGAGTGTACAACGAATCAGTCGATAACTCGGCCGACTTCTTCCTATTTTCACTTTGTGACGCGTTAGAGGTTTACCGCTGCAACAAGGGGGACATGTCAGGAAACCATCGACCGAGTCGGTCGAGGCTCCCATTGCACCCGGTATTATATCACTTTTTTGTCAACTTAATATTGCTTTATCTTTTAGTTATTTACCACTGTTTGGTGTAAGAACAACTCGTATTGTTGACTTCTTTAACTCGGAAACTATGTAGCATTTGAACTACGAAGCGTACAACTTTACTTGTGATTCATATTTCCACTTATGTTTATAACTCTGGAAAAAGTATTAGGATGCTTAAAACCATAGCTCGGTTGTACACAGCGGTTATATTTGTGATTAGAGAGGGAATCAGAACAAAAAATGACCTAATTTTTTTACAAAAATCTATAATCTTATATTGCATTTGGAACATTCTCTTTATGGAAAGCAAAAAAATTCAAACATACACACTTGCTTAATATGGAAGAGATTGTGTTACTTTTGCTCAAAACTAACCACATGCACATAAATATATAAGTTACATCGTTAAATGTCTTTAATTCGGTAAATATGAATCAGTCCTCTACTTGTGATACAACTCATTTCAACCATTTATGAACTTGTAACATCCCAACCACGCAACCATCAATTAACCCTCCTATTTCAAAAAGGGTCTTACATAATGCAAAATCAAACCATTTCATCCTTTTTCTTCTCTATCTAAAAAACACATACTACCATTTCTTCTTCTTTCTAAACCGGCGCCCATCACATACCCATTCACCATCCCCCTCTACAACGAACACACACAAACCTTTCTTTGCAGACTAAAATTGCGACCACCATCACCAACCTCTCTTTCGGTTGTTATGGTTGTAACATCCGGCAATTTTCGGAACTTTTAATAACTATTTTACCCTTTAACTTTTCGGGTCTGACTTGACTTTTTGACGTATGACATTTTATTGTCCCATAAGAACGATTACTACGTAACCGGTAAATTTTCGGAACATATTTAAATAATAAATCATATTTATTATTACATGTTTGTCGTTTATAAAAAAAAATATTTTAACTTATTTTACTTGAAAACGAAAAGATATATGTTATTTCTAAGTTGAAATATAAAAACGACACTCTAAATCACGTTTTCACAACTCGGACTCCAAAGCACTTTGATGTAAAATGACATTCCAGACAACTTTTCAGTTTTACCCGAGACCCGAAAACAAGCAGAAAATGACTGAAATACCCTCGCAAAGTTTTGAACACCACACACAACGCGTACCGACCCGGAGATAATTCAATTATCACTTTTATTAAATAAAAATATTTAATAAATTAGTTATCATGTATTCAAAAGCGTTTATTCAAACGTGGCTGTTCAAGTTAATGTTTTAATTTTCGGACAAGTTTATCAGTGATACACAAATAAATAATTAACATTTTTAAATAGATGTTATAAAAGATTTATAAAGTAACAGTCGAGTAAATACTCATTTTCATGGAAAAATCATTCTGAACGCAATGGCGCAAGTTTCGTGACTCGAATCGACCGTTAACTAGTTCAAACAAGTCCCGAACCGATAGTTATCAAAACTACATTAAAAATTAACACAATCAACCCTCATCTTTTATGACTTGTCACAATTATTTTATAACTTTTAAAATATAATTATATATATAAAAGTTATCACTTTATTCATTTCATTTTTTTTGATAAAAACACATACACCACATCCTCTTCTCTCTCTCTTTTCCGGCGAGCTCCGCCGCCGCCGCCGCCACCAACAGCCGCCGCCGAAAAACTTTTCCGGCGAGTTTTCCGGCCGAGTTCCGAAACTCTCCCCATCACCCGATCTATCCGATCCCCACTACCACTCTCCTCCACGCGCCACCCCACCATCATCACAACCACCTCATCACCTCCTCACCACCGCCACCTTCACAGCAACCTTAGGGTGCGTTTGTGTTTGTGTTTAGCACCGTAGGGTGTGGTTTGGTTTTGATAACACCCCGAGAGGATGGCCACCAAAGGGTGCGTTAGTTCGCGGCTCAGCCACCCCGAGAGGGTGCGTTTGGGTGGCAGCACCACCGAAAGGGTGCGTTGGTTCGCGGCTCAGCCACCAATGTGGGTGCGCTTGGATTGCTGTTACAACCAAAGGGGGGGGGGATGCGGATGGTAACAGCCAAAGGGGTACGTTGGTTTGCGGGTTGGGGTCAGCCCCGAAAAGGGTACGTCGGGTTGGGTTTAATAGCCATGGGGTGCGTCGGGTTGGTGGTAACAACCAAGGGATGCGTTGGGTTGCGGGTTAACAACCAAGGGATGCGTCGGTTTGTGGGTTCACAGCCAAAGGGCGCGTTTGGCTGTCATTAACACCCAAGGGGTGCGTTTGGCTGTCGTTAACAGCCGGGGGAGGATGTTTGGTTGGCTGCGAAACAGCCAGGGGGATGTTTAGGTTGGCTGCGAAACAGCCGAGGAGGGGGCATCGGGATTGTGGTGACACCGAAATGGGTGCGTTTGTTTGCACCACAAAAGTATTTCGATTGTTTTGTTTATTTTATCGAGTTAATTATATGTGATGAAATCCATTAAAACTTTCGGCGTCTAGTATAATATGTTATTGATATTAAAGCGGGATTGATACGAAATTATAAGCAATATTAGATGTATTTTAGATGAGTTTTTGGGGCAAAAACGGATTTTTGCACCTTTTGTAACGGGTACATTGTGAGCAGAAAACAGGACTTGTGATTTGGGGTTCGAGATTTTGAAAACTCAGACTTTGGTTTACAAATTATAATAAATTTTATTTTTACGAACGTTTTGATATAAAACGGGACTTTTAACTCCCAATAACGAAGCAACTGGAGTGAAATCGAAATATACATTTTAGTAGAAAATAGGTCATTTTTAATATATATTAACTCTGACATATTTATTAATTAAATGATTTGAGCATTTTCGAGTCCGTTTCGGCCTTTCGGCGAAACACGAAAGTTGTTCGTAATGACGTTTTACTTTGTCGCGAGGCTTGTCAGTTTTAAAATTTAGATATAGCGGGTCAAAACTACAGGTCAACGTAAAAGTCAACAAATATTTTAACTAATATTAATACATTATGAGTACGATTTTGAGTGATAAAATAAGGTCGGTAAATATATTATTTCAATTAATTATTTTTAAGACCATTGTTCGGTTCTAAAAACGAAAGGTCTAAAAATAGTAACTTTCTGTAAATATTCGAGATAAGTTATGATTGGACGGAAAATAGTATATATACATATAATATACTAAGGGTTAAGGTTTAAAGACACGCAAGTGGATTTCTCATCACATGTATGTATGTATGCATATAAAAATATGTTTGATTTCGTCGTTACGATGTACGCATCGTTGATCGTATTTAATACGTGTTATAATCAAGCGACATAATTTTAGGTCGTGGTCGAGATCGTTGCAGATTCGGTTGTGATTTATTTGGATTATTTGATCGTGGTCTTTGATCAAGGTGAGTTTATAGCGCCATGTTTTACTTGTTTTCATACACTTTATAACTTTTAGGGTGAGAACATGCTTGTTGCAAAAAAATTTGCAAAGTCAATTACATGGTCGATTACATACGTGTTTACATGAATGTTTACAAACTCATATTTACATGATTTGTTACAAACTCATTTACATATCTCGCGATTATGGATTAGCATAAGTTGCATGAACTGTTTATTACTCGGAGGGTAAGACAATTATATTGATTTACAAGTTTTGGGGTGAAAACATACTTTGTTTTACAAATTGGACGCAAGTGGATATTTTATATTGATTACGTGTGTGCCTAAGTAGCGATAACCCATCGGAGCCCACTTATCATGAACTGTTAATTCCTGGTTTGGAAGCGCGAGTGTTATAAGATAGATCTATTTGGGATTGACATCCCCGTTCGGGTGACTAGCTATCACCGGGAACGAACGTTATAGCAGGTCGGTTTTGGGATGTTGCGGGTTACAACATCGGATTGGGCAGAACTGCGATATTTATATAGCAGAATATAAGTCGAGCTTCAGTGTCATGAGCTTAGAGCAACAGTAATTACATTTTTGTGATATCTGCATGTGTTGCGTTATCACGGGGAAAGTCTTGCGGTCCTACCTTATACATATTATTTTCAGAAATGCCCGGGTGTTCTTGGAGGGGACACATTACAAATCTTGGATTTGAACATATATTCATATATTTTGTGACTATTTAAGGATTAAAATGGTCAGGCATACTTTATAAATCTTTGAGGTAAGATTGATACTTTTGGTGACATTAAATTGATCATGCATTCTTTATAAATCTTTGGGATAAGATTGGTACTTTTGGTGACATTAAATTGGTCATGCATTCTTTATAAATCTTTGGGATAAGATTGGTACTTTTGGTGACATAAAATGTGTCGTGCATTCTTTATAAATCTTTGGGATTTTTACATGGTACTGTGATGACACAGTGGACAAATACATTCATTCGAAACTTATATTCATATTTAAACTAACCTATGAACTCACCAACTTTATGTTGACCGGTTTAAGCATGTTTTTCTCAGGTGATATTGATATTTGGCTTACTTGAAGTGCATTGGAGTCTATACATTCATGTTTTTCATGGTGATGCAATTATGGGACAAATGTTATATCAAATTCAGATTTTGATTAAATCAACAAGGCTATTTTTCAAACGACACCTAGAGGTCGTTCTCATGTATCTTGTGTTGTGTATTATGAAGTGACGCCCCCGGACACATCATTCTGTTGCGACACAAATTTTGGGTGTGTTACAATTTTTCTTAAGACATTGTGAATGACACGATGGTCTTTGAAACCTTTTTCATGATTTTACATAATACAGTTTACATAACATTGAAACTTGTCATAGTCCGTCGATCCCATTAGTCACCTTACCATTCAACTCTGAGTTTGAACACCCGCCTCACACTATTGAAACACCTATGTCATTTTGTGACCCGTCTTACCTAGCGAAACCTCAGTTTCACTAAATGTTTTTATATATTGTTTGATACATGTTAATAATTTATCGCATATTACGAGCGTTCGCAATTTCATTTTGATCTTTTCACGTTCTATTTTGAACGTTACACGAAACACTTACTATAATATCGCATATCGTTAATTATCTGCCGCTATGAATTTCCGCCGCTATGCGCGGGTACTCGCCTAGTTATATAAAAGATATATCAATTGTTGTGTGATACGATGCCGTTTTACACGGCCAGGAAAATGTAGCCCAAAAACAATTCGCAAGCCCTAAAAATTTGAGTGGTTTGGTAAAAAAAATTATTACAAAACGTATCCTATAAATATGCAACATGTTACGAAAATTACCGCACTTTTTAGCTATTTACAATTTTTTTATATAACAAAATTGATCTAATATATATCTAGCGATTCATTCATAAAAAAAATACCGTTGAAAAGATCTTTAAATTGCAAATAAAATGAGCCCAACATTGCAAAGTTTTTTATTTACGTATGATTTTTAAAAAAATGTTAAAGTTTAATATATATTTTTGAAAAAAAAGAACTTTCAAAACATACTTTTAACGTATCTATTAACTTAAAAAAACTACCTTAGAGTTTAATCAAAATTATATATGTACAAGTATAGGTAATATATGAGCTATTTATAGACAAATCTATGAAGCTTTACTTCTTATAGAGTTACAAAAATTACCCTATACTTCTTGTTATTTACAATTTTTTTATATAACAAACTTTATGTATCAAATATCTATCGACTTCTTTAATAAAAAATATACCAATGAGAAGATATCTGGATTACGAACAAAAAGAACACAATATTAATATGTTTTTGACATACGTATGATTTTATAAAAAACTGTTGAACTTTAAAAGGCTGTGCTAACCAAATTGCGGTAGTAGACACATGTACATTTGCATATCAGCTGGCACAAATAGTTATTTCACAAACAATATAAGCTGTTAACATGAGTTGTAACGCAAAGCAGTTAACATGAGCTAGATGTTGTATCCTTATACAATAAATGTTATGGTAAATTAGCTATTATCTGTAATTATAAGATTTAAAATGGTATAAAAGGACATAGCTATAATTGTAAACAAATGTAAAACATAAAAAATAATAAACTGATTAAATTAATAATAATCGTAGTGTTTTAAGACAACATGTTTGTAATAGTCATTGACGATGAGAATCATATTGATGTAGCAGTATCATTTTAGATTTGTTTAATCTTATTAGATGTTCCTTAAGAGATATTTCCAGTGTCTGTTTCTTGACCACGAACATCATGAAGTTTATTAGGTGGTATGTAATTTGGATGCTACTTGATCATAGTAATCATCACTATTACGAATGTAGTTTTGCAACATATCCAATATTATAAATTGTTATTATTATTATTATTACTATTATTATTATAATAGTTTTGTTTGTAATTTTCCTTTTTAATACACTTTGAACTTTATATTTATATGCGGACGCTTGGATCATTACTTTATTATAGTACAAGATATAAAAGATGAAATCTATACGAGTAAAAATCTGTGTACACGCCCAGTGGACTAGTTTCACTTATGTAGTAGTTAAGGCATTAAGGGGTACGTTAGTAAATTAAAAACAAAAAACTGTAGAAAATCTTAAACGCTCCTCAAATGAGTGTTTTACTTTTAAGCTTTTTAATAAACAAAAGCTTTGAGCTATTATCATCCAAACATAGTGTTAGTGTTAGTGTACAAGCCTTGTTAGTATAGTCATAGCCGATTAGTAATGTGTTTGGTTTCCTTATGTACGTTACTTGCCTTGCAAGGCAAGTGATAGCTTATTAGGAATGTTTGTTTGAGTCGGCAGATGGTTTAGTCGGTTGCCTCTCACCTGTATAAATAGAGGTGGGGGTTGAAGGTCTCAAAATACACACATGCTTCTTTATTCTTTCCTTTATAACCGATCGAGGTGTTAATAAACTTAAATCGTTCTGTTCAACTTGTAGTGTTTCGTTCTTCTCACTTATTAGTTCTTCAACGGGTTACGTTTGAAGGTGCAACCTGGTTCTAATACCACTTGTTGTACGATTACGACAACAATCCGAAGCTCGATCGCAGAATTAGGTCCAGCTAGGAAGATACTTGGTATGAAGATTGGCAGGGATAGGGGTAGCCGAACCCTGAAGGTGTCTCAGTCGGGATATGTGCAGAAAATTCTGAATAACTAAAGAGTGGATCATGGACTCTGGTGGCTCCTTTCACATGACGCATAGGAGGGACTTCTTGTTTGATTTTAAGGAGTTCAATGGTGGTACGGTTTTGCTCGGTGATAATAGAGCATGTGCCATCAAGGGGACAGGGAAAGTGAGAGTACAAATAAAAGATGGTTCAAGTTTTATGCTTGAGAATGTGCGTTACATTCCCGAGTTGAAGAGAAATTTGATATCTTTGGGCACTCTGGATCGAGAGGGCTATACCGTGAAGTTGCAGAATGGAAGAGTTAAGGTGATCAAGGGTTCTTTGATGGTTTTGTCAGGAACTATGAAGGGAAATTGTGTGTGCTCCTTGGATGGCTGGGCTGAATCGGGTGAAGCTAGTGTCGGTATACAAGAAAAGGATAGTCTTGCATAAGTGTGGCATAAACGCCTCACATTAGTGAAGCAGGCTTGCATGAACTGGAAAGAAGAGATGTGTTGGGGAATAAAGGTCTAGGTAAGCTCAAATTCTGTGAAAATTGTGTTCTTGGAAAATCGACCAGGGTGAGTTTTGGTCGAGGTCAGCACACGACAGAGGGAGTTATAGACTATGTCCATGCGGATCTCTAGCGTCCTTTTCGGGTGAATCGATGAGTGGTTGCCGATACTTCTTATCGATTGTTGATGATTATTCGAGGAGGGTTTGGTTTCATTTTCTTAGACACAAGAATGAGGTATTCAGCAAGTTCAAGGAGTGGAAGCAGTTGGTGGAAAACCAGACAGGTAGAAAACTAAAAAAACTACGAACGGATAATGGTTTTGAGTTTTGTAATCAAGAATTTAATAACATGTGCAAAGAGAGCGGGATAGCAAGACATTTGACAGTTGCAGTAACTCCACAACAAAAAGGTCTAGCTGAACGAATGAACAGGACGCTCTTGAACAAGGTCTCCATCTACAACATTGGAGAAGAAGACACCTATGGATTTATGTTCAGGACATCTAGCGAATTATGAGATGTTGAGGATATTTAGTTGCATTGCTTATTCATACGTGAATCAGGGGAAGCTCAAGCCTAGAGCTATAAAATGCATAATCCTGGGGTATCTTGATGGTGTGAAGGGATATAGATTATGGAGGTTAGATGATGTCAAACCAAAGATAATCATAAGCAGTGATGTGGTGTTTAATGAGAACCTTATGTATAAGGATACTCTCAAGGGTGCCGGTGCTGCAGATTCTGGGAAGGAAGTTGAGTTTGAGGTGGAACTTCAAGGCAGTAGGGTCGAACCAATTGTGGATCCTCATACTAGGGAAAATCCAAGGAATGAAGATGAGGAACAAGATGAAGGGCCTCAATAACAGAATCTGGACAACTATGTTTTGGTGCGTGATAGAGCAAAGAGAACAACTTCTATACCTGCAAGGTATAGGGATGAAGGTAATGTATCGTTGTCTAGACCATCAGGGTCTAGGGTGAAAGATGATATGACGGCTTATGAATTTGCTATTGCTGAGGAAGAAGATACGCATGAACCAATCACATTCCAAGAGGCAATTAATTCATCTGAAAAAGATGAGTGGGTCCATGCTATGGTGGAAGAGATGAGTTCTTTAAATAAGAATCATACTTAGGAGCTGGTCGATCAACCACCTAGTCAGAAGCTGGTAAGCTGCAAGTGGTTGTATAAGATTAAAGAAGGGATTAAAGGCATTCAGAAACTAAGGTACAAAGCAAGGCTGGTAGCTCGAGGGTTTACACAGCGAGCATGGATTAACTACAATGAGGTTTTTTCACCTGTGGTTCGACATACATCTATTAGGGTGATTCTCTCATTAACTGCCTGTAAAGATTACGAGTTGGAACAACTTGATGTGAAGACGGCGTTTTTGCATGGTAATCTTGAAGAAACCATTTATATGAGGCAGCCACCTGGTTTTGAAGAAGGAACGGGCAACAAGGTATGTTTGTTGAAGAAATCTCTTTATGGTCTTAAGCAGTCCCCAAGGCAGTGGTACAAATGGTTTGATGTGTATATGATCAACAATGGGTTCAGCCGCAGCAACTATGATAGTTGTGTTTACTTCAAAGAGTTTGCACCAGGTATGTACATATATCTATTGTTGTATGTAGATGATATGTTGATTGCTTGTAAAATCAAGTCTGAGATCGAATATACCAAGGGACTGCTGCGAAAAGAGTTTGATGTGAAAGAACTGGGTCCATCTAGGAAGATACTTGGTATGGAGATTGTCAGGGATAGGGGTAGCCGAACCCTGAAGGTATCTCAGTCGGGATATGTGCAAAAAGTTCTAAATAACTACAGAGTAGATAGTGGCAAGTCGGCCTCTGTGCCATTGGGAGCACACTTCAAGGTATCTTTGAAGGATTGTCCGTCGAGTGACTGGGATGTGAAAAGAATGAGTAAGGTCCCATATGCGAATGCTGTAGGTAGTTTAATGCACTTGATGGTGTGCACTCGACCATAGATTACGTATGCTGTTAGCATTGTGAGCAGGTATTTGGCAAATCCAGGTAAAAACCACTAGGAGGCAGTGAAGTGGATTTTGAAGTACTTAAAGGGCATTGTTGATGTAGATCTAGTGTATGGTAGAGATCAAGGGAAGCACGTGGATGTTGACGATTTTGTGGATGCAAATTATTCTAAAGACCCTGACAAGGATAGGTCGATAACCGGGTACGTGTTTATGGTATATGGATGTGTAGTGAGTTGGAAAGCAACTCTGCAACATGTTGTTGCATTATCTACTACAGAGGCGGAGTATATGGCGCTTACAGAAGCTGTTAAGGAAAGCATTTGGCTTAAAGGTCTACTAATCGAGCTGGGAATAAACCTAAGGTCAGTGGTTGTGAATTGTGATAATCAAGGTGCAATTCATCTCTCAAGAAATACAATGTTTCATGAGAGGACGAAGCATATCAACGTGAGGTATCACTTCATCAGGGAGATCGTAGAATCTAAAGAGATTGAAGTGGCAAAGATAGGCACGGAAGATAATGCAGTTGACGCGTTTACAAAGGTGGTTCCAGGTCCGAAGTTCAAGTATTGCATGGAGATACTTGGTTTCAAGGCTAACTAGTCTTGTCACTAAGGTGGAAATTGTTAGTGTTAGTGTACAAGCCTTGTTAGTATAGTCGTAGTCGATTAGGAATGTGTTTAGTTTCCTTATGTACGTTACTTGCCTTGCAAGGCAAGTGATAGCTTATTAGGAATGTTTGTTTAAGTCGGCTGATGGTTTAGTCAGTTGCCCCTCACCTCTATAAATAGAGGTGGGGGGGTGAAGGTCTCAAAATACATGCATGCTTCTTTATTCTTTCCTTTATAACCAACCGAGGTGTTAATAAACTTAAATCGTTCGGTTTAACATGTAGTGTTTCGTTCTTCTCACTTATTAGTTCTTCAACGGGTTACGTTTGAAGGTGCAACTTGTGCTCGATACATTCTGCGATCTAGCGTTCCGCGATCGAGCTTTGAATTGTTGTCGTAATCGTACAACACATAAAATTTTAAAAAATTAAGGCTTTATTTTCTTTTTAAAAGCTTGTAGCTCTAAAAAAAGCTTCAAAAAAACCCTTACTAAACAGTCCCTTAATGTATTAGAGGATTTCTATATCTTTTAATGAATTGTCGATGTCTTTGAATTTGTTCTAGGAACTAACTGATGATCATTTGGTTCATAAATACTTGTTATTCAACACAAAAGTAAACAATGTTTTCATGTATTAAATGGTTTCGGCACTACAGCAGCGAAGAAAAATATCAGTTTGAGGAAGAAGATGGTATGATAGTCATTTTATATATTGTTTTAAGTGAAATAAATAAAAATGGGAAAATACGATTTTTTTAGAACGGGTGCATTATGAGTGTTTAAATAGGTATAGTTGATATTTAAAAATTGGGTTGAGTATATATGACATTAGTGAAATTATAAAAAGGATATATGAAATTCACCCTTGTAGAATTTATCATTTCAACCATGCAATCTAACATGTCGTCTCCAACACTTTCATGAACCTTCAAGTATAAGGCAAACACTAGCTCCATAATATGAACATGCCACTCCAAAAAGAAGAAGTCTTCTCTTAAATTGCAATAACAAGCATTCCTTAGAAATTTTTAGATAGTCAATAACCATTTTTTGTTTAAAAGGTTTCTTACCCTGAAAAAATATATTACTTCAAAAAAGCGTATACGTACATAGCATGAGGGTAAATCTCACATCACAACCCATAACAAGGCAAACACCTATGGTGCTTCAAACAAAACCTTTCATAAGAGAGACATGTCAATCTTATGAACTAACATAATAGGGAAATAATGCCTACACTAGCACTACTTCCTATCTGAACTTCGAAGAATTGATCACAAAAAGCCTGTTACGCCTTATGTAAATCAAAATTCTGATATTCATATACCTCATAGCAATCAAAAACTTCATCCTCGAGAAGACATGTATCAATCAAGAGGTCAAGGGTTTAAACCTTGCTAGATGTGTACATTTGGGGGTGGCCACGGAGGTTCACCTGCGCCGACTCCAGGCTATCTAAAAGGGTAGTCGCCCTGGTATTAGTCGGCTCACAATGTTGAGTCAGATACCTATGTAACAAAAAAAAGACCTGCATCATGTGCCCCCTCCCCCCAAGCAGCTCGATTTGTAAAAGCCATATACCAAGTTGTTTCATCATCAAGGTCTTGAATGTCACTATCCGACTCTTCCACTTGTTTCCCCATAGAAGTACTAGGCATCCACGTCGATGTTAAATTTACCTCCTTTTCAATAGGAGACTTATAGCACAAGCTGCTAGGCACACACATGTTGATTTCATTTTTCTCATTTAGCGGATTATCAGCCTTTTTAGCAGCTTCCCTCCATCATCCACAAGCACAAGTTTCCCATCAAACATTTATCTTTCTAGGTCGTTAATCCGTTCTGCTAGAGGGGTAACACTAATATTACAACAATTAATTATATATTTATCTAAAGGTGATAAAATAATTACTTTTCATAAACGAATAATTGTTGGACAATTTAAATATTTTCACAATACGGATTCATGAACATTTATTTTACAAATGCAAATCAAATTGTTTAATTTTATAAATTAAACAAACACTTTTAGGTGGTGATGTAACTATATAGAATTATGTATGACATTGGTTGTTCAAAGTGCATAGTATTCATACGACCTATGTTTAATTAGGTTGCATTCGGACTTCGCTTGTCGATTCACTCACTTGATTTATTTCTTTCACTTCATTTGTTGAGGTGAGTTAATAGCCCCATGTTTTACTATATCAATGATTTACAACTTTTGAGGTGAGAAACATGCTTTGTTTTACAAATTGGACGTAAGTGTATATTTTATCATGATTACGTGTTTACCTAAGTAGCGATAACCCTCTGAGCCCATTATCATGAACTGTCAATTACTTTGTGTGAGCGCGAATGTTACAAATAGATCTATTTGGGGTTGACATCCCCATCCGGGTGAGTAGCTCTAACTGGTGTCACGGAGTGAACCAACGGATGTATACCATGTCGGATTCGGATGTTGCGGGTTAGAACATCATCACGGGCAATGTAGGCAATTTATATTGCAATTCATACATGTCGAGCTTCAGTGTCATGAGCTTAGGGAAACGTAATTACATTTGTGATGTTTGCATCAGTTGCATTATCAAGGCGGAATCTTAGGTCCTAGCATTACATTTTATTACATAAACCAATAATTCACCACTTATGTTGACGATTTTAAGCATGTTTTTCTCAGGTCAATAAGACACGAGGTGCTAAGATACATTGTATAGTCCTTTTGGGAAGTCTGCATTAAAGAATTGGAGTCATTACATGATGGGATATTGTTATGAATTAAAATCTTGTTAACAAGTGTTGAACAATTAAAGCTGTTGTGCTTTGGTATTAAACAATTATCAATAAATCCAAATGTATTGTATTTTAAACGACTCTTTTAGACGTATCCGCTCCATATCTTGTGTATTTAACTATATGTAACGCTCTTGTATACTCAAATCCGCTGCGACCCAATTTGGGGGTGTTTACTAAAATTGGTATCTAGAGCCAAGGGTTACAGAAGAACCAGGTCAAATGTGTATACTTGGACTATAACCGATTTCAAACACTGCATCAAAAAAAGGGATTTATATGGACATTCATTCATACATCACATGTTGCATTATTGGGTATACTAGATGGTTCTCAGTACATGTTTATAAATATATTAACTATATTATAATTGGTTTTATATGATGTATCTAAATGTTAAACCTCTGTTGAGTGTTACAGATACATCCTGTCCATCGGAACCTCACCCATATGGTAGCCCTAACCATGTGCGTGCACCCCCAGGCTTCAGAGCTGCCATAGGTAGATTGAGAGCCTCATCAATATCCATTCATCATCCACTACATCCATCACCACCATTACCACCTCCACCATCATCACTACATTTACCACCACATGTACCCACATCATTACCATTACCATCATCACCACTACCACCACTACCAGCCTCACTGTTCATACCACCATCAGTCGACCGTAGGGAGGACACTCCCGAGGCCGAGTTACCACCTCGTAAGAGGTTATGTCTGACTGCTCTCACATCAAGGTATGAGGTGGGAGAGAGTTCGACTGCTGCTCCTAGACCTGCTGGAGGTCATGGGATAGACTATGGGTTTATCGGCACTCTGGATGCCAAAACCAGACGTCAAAGAGCCGAGGAGGTCGGCTATGGGATTAGAGATACTTGGGTAGACCCAAGAGAGGCTGCCGAGGAGATAGCACCGGTAACCCTTGAAGGGGTCAACACTAGGGTGACCGAGCTCGCTGCGGTGCAGGAGCAGGACACTCTGGACATTTATGCTGTGATCGAGGATGCCCAGGATAGGCAGACTCGAATATTTCAGAGTGTTGAGACATTGATCGATGAAAGGCAGTACCACTATGAGACTGCACGGCTATTAGATCAGGAGGCTCTAGTCTCCCGAGAGGCTTGGGCACACTCTATGGGACTTAGTTTGGCTGTCCATTATGAGCTTCAGGGATACATGACCCACGTTTGGATGCAGGATCACTGTATCGATGCGCAGGATTCATTGATAGCTGCCTTGACCGCACAAGTTTCATCACTGCAGGGACATTTGGCGATGGCTCTAGGCGAGATTTCAGCACTTCAGGCTAGAAATCAGGCTCGTACGGATGCTCCCAAGGGCACTGGTAGTAGTGCCTAGGTTTACATTCATGTTCATAGCTATCATTTGTAGCCGACTAAGTATTATGGGTTTTATTCCCAGCTAGCACGGCAGTAGGACTTGTATTTTCATTTCTTGTATCAGACAATCATGTATGTTTTCTAGTTATATATGATGTGTTGTACTATGTCATGTCGATCTCAATTCTGTTATGTGTTGTGATCCCAGTCATGTTATATAATCACTGTGTGATGTGATCTTGTTATATATATATGTTTTACCCATATCATGTTGTGAGGTTTATGAAAACTTACGTGTTTTATATTGTTGTGATTTAAAACAATATGCCACCAAGGAGATCCTCTGCTACTGCAAGGGCTGCTGCTGCTGCTGCAAGGGCTGCTGCGGTTGCTGCGGTTGCTGCCCCTATGACAGATGCTGTTGTTGAACAGCTAATCGAAGCAAGAGTGTCTGCGGCACTTGCTAATCATGAAACTCTTCAAAACAGCACTAATGGTCATGGCGACGGAAGCCACAATTCTGGCATTGGAAATAGAGGAACTACATGCACTCCGCGTGAGTATACGTACAAAGATTTCCTGAACTGTCACCCACTAAATTTTAAGGGTACTGAAGGGGTAGTTGTGTTGGCCCAATGGTTTGAAAAGATGAAATCAATGTTCCACATAAGCAACTGTGCTGTGGAGAACCAAGTTAAGTTTGCTACTTGCACTTTCGTTGGGAATGCTCTTACATGGTGGAACTCCCACATAAAGGCTGTTACTCAAGATGTTGCTTATGCCATGGACTGGAAGAACTGAGAAGACGATGACAGTCACTTCTGCCCAAGGGGTGAAATCAAGAAGTTGGAGATTAAGCTTTGGAACCTAAAGGTGAAGGGTACTGACATCACGAGTTATACTCTGCGTTTCCAAGAGCTTGCACTAATGTGTGGACGTATGTTTCCTGAGGAATCGGATGAAGTTGAGAAGTATGTTGGTGGACTTCCTGATATGATTCGGGGAAATGTGATGTCATATCGACCTCAGACAATGGAGGAGGCAATTGAGTTTGCCAATGATCAGATGGACAAAAAACTCATCACTATTACTGAAAGGCAAGCTGAGCATAAGAGGAAATTAGAGTATAATGCTGGGAACAATCAGGGGCACCAACAACAAAACAAGAGGCAGAACACTAGGAGGGCTTACACTGCTGGGCCTGGTGAAAAGAGGGAGTACACGGGATCATTGCCCTTGTGTACAAAATGCAACTATCACCACAAAGGGCCATGTGCTCCCAGGTGTAATAAATGCAGAAGGGTCGGCCATCTGCTCGTGACTGTAGGAGTTCTGGTCCCAATGGTAATAATAACAATCAGGGGAACTCTAGAAACAACTCAGAATGCTGGCACTTGCTATGAGTGTGGTGTTCAGGGGCATTTCAAGAAAGACTGCCCGAGGTTGAAGAATAAAAAACCGCCCCCCTGGTAATCAAGGGAATGGTGCATGCCCCAGCGAACGTATACGTGGTGGCAATGCGTGGGACAAGAATCCCGGACTCAACGTCGTTACGGGACTTTCCATTCTAATCAACCGTTTATGCTTTCTTCTTATTTGATACTGTGCGATAGGAGTTTTGTATCTATAGCATTTAGTTCCCTAATTTGATATAACACCAACTAAATTGGACACATTATTTGATGTTGATCTAGCCGACGGGAAATAAATTGAATAAACACTATCATTCGGGTTGTACGTTAAACTTCTTGATCATCCCTTCATCATTAACTTAATGCCCGTAGACTTGGAAGTTTTGACGTCATAGTGGTATGATTGGTTGGCAAAATACCATGTGTCATTGATTATGCCGAGACGATCGTTCGTATTCCTGGGGAATGAGACCCTGTAATTTGTCCATGTGACGGAAAGAGCCGGAAACCGAGTCTCGTTCTGAACATCATTTCGTGCACGCCAAAAACACATAAAATAGATTTGTTGAAAGGACCATCACGTCTTTTTGGGCACATGTCACTACAAAGGAGATTGACAGACAAGTCGGGAGAGGAAGCGACTTGAGACGTAACCAACTAGTTTGAGATTTGGCCCTAAGGTATTTCTGAAGATTTGCCAGAGGTCTTCCACCTGACTCGACAGTGCGAATTCCAGATCGAATTTGGTACCACTGTGCTGCACCTGTAGCCGGGACTCCTTATCGATTGGCTGACCTTCGAATGAAAGATTTATCGGGCAACTGCAAGAGTATCCGACAAGGGCTTTATAGATCCAGTTCCTCATCCGTTGGGAGCTCCGGTCTTGTTTGTTCAAAAAGTATGAAGGATCAAGTCGGATGTGTATCGACTACTGGGAAATTAAATAACTACTGACACCGGTGAAGATTCGTTATCCTATCCCTAAGGATTCCGATGATTTGTTGAAATCAACTACAAGGATCTAGTGTTTATTCGAAGATAGACTTGCGGTCGGGTTATCATCAACTCAGAGTACGAGAAGAGGATATTCCAAAGACGGCATTTAGGACTCGGTATGGTCATTACGAGTTCCAAGTGATGCCATTTGGTTTGACAAATGCACCTGCGGTATTCATGGACCTCATGAACCGAGTGTGCAAACCATACTTGGATAAGTTTGTAATTGTCTTTATCGATGATATACTTATTTATTCAAAAGTGGAAAGAAGGAACAATGAAGAAACATCTTAAGGCAATTCTATGAAAGGCTTAATGAATGGGAAGTTATATGCTAAGTTTTCAAAATGTGACACTTTTGGAATACCTAGGTACAATTTCTCGGTAACGTGATGACTTTCAAGGCATTCACGTGGATCCTGCCAAGATCGAATCTATTAAAGATTGGGCGTCTCCTAAAACACCAACGGAGATTCGTCAATTTTTAGGTCTTGCTGGATACTACTGAAGATTCATTGAAGGATTTTTAAACAATGACCAAACTCACTCAGAAGAAAGTCGCCTTTGAATGGGGTGACAAGTAGGAAGCAGCTTTTCAGGACATTGAAGAATAAGTTATGTAACGCACCTATCTTAGCTCTCCCCTAAGGAGCTGAGAACTTCGTTGTTTATTGCGATGCGTCGCATAAAGGATTGTGTGCGGTGTTGATGCAAAACGAGAAAGTGATTGCTTACGCATCACGACAATTGAAGATTCATGAGAAGAATTATACTACTCATGATTTGGAACTTGGTGCAGTGGTGTTTGCTCTGAAGATTTAGAGGCACATACCTATTGGAAACCAAGTGTACAGTGTTCATGATCAGTAAGAGTCTAACAAACATTCTAGACCAAAAGGAGTTGAATATGAGGCAACGTCGTTGGTTAGAGTTGCCTAGTGATTACGATTGTGAGATTCGTTATCACCTGGGGAAGGCAAATGTTGTTGCTGATGCTTTGAGCGGGAAAGAGCGAATTAAACCATCTATGTCGTTACGGCTTTAGTTATGGACTATGTTTGGTTGATCAGTTCTAAACAAATTGAAGCGCCCAGACTGGAAGCACATACATCACAAGAAAATGTCTCAAGAACGAGATGTAGGAGGTATGACTCTGAAGATATACTGAAGGAGAAATTGGAGCCTCGCGCCGATGGAACTCTGATGACTTTCTAATGGCAGGATGGTTGCCAATGTTATGGTGACTTGAGAGGACTGTGACTTCATGCACGAGTTCCACAATCAAAAATATCCATCCATCCGGGTTCCCGACAAGATGTACCAAAGATCCTCTGAAGAAGAAAACTATATTGGTGGCCCGCATTGTGAAAGCGACATCGTCCACCTTATGTTAGAATATGTTTGACATATTGCAGGGTCAAGGTCGGAAACATCAAAGCGCATCGGGTTTGTTGGTACAACCCGGATACCCATGAAAGGGGGATAACATCACAATGGATTTTGTCACAAAGCTTCCTAAGTCATCGCAAGGGTATGACACCATTTGGGTGATTGTTGACCGACTTACGTAAAGTTGCATTCTTAGTACCAATGAGGAAATCTGGACCCATGGTGCATTTTGGCAAGGATGTACCTTAAGGAAGGTAGTCACAAGGCATGGAATACATGTCTCGATCATTTGTGATCGTGACCCTAGATTCGCTTCAAATTTCTGGAGGTCACTTCAGAAGGCTTTGGGTACTAATTTGGATATGAGTACTGCGTACCATCCACAAACTGATGGACAAAGTGAGAGAACTATCCAAACTCTCAAGGATATGCTACGTGCTTGTGTGATCGACTTTGGGAATGGTTTGGGTTAACAACTTGTCACTAGTTTGAATGCGTTTCTTTCACACAATAGTTATCACGCTAGCATCAAGGCTGCACCATTTGAAGCACTTTACGGTCAAAAGTGTCGTTCACCTATTTGTTGGGCCGAGGTTGGACACAAGTTCAAACTCACAGATCTCCAGAAATAGTCCAAGAGACAACTGAGAAGGTCATTCAGATCAAGCAAAGAATGCAAGCCGCTTGTGACCGACAAAAGAGTTATGCCGATTTAAAGCGTAAGCCGATGGAGTTTCAAGTCGGGGATAGAGTTATGCTCAAAGTTTCACCTTGGAAAGGGGTGTACGTTTTGGCAAACGGGGAAAGTTGAACCCTGATATGTTGGACCTTTAAGGGCTCGGAAAAGGTTGATCGTTGGCTTATAAGCTGGAGCTTCCTCAAGGAGTTGAGCAGGGTTCGCACAATACATTCCAAGTATCCCAACTTGAAGAAATGTTATTCCGACGAACCATTAGCCGTTCCGTTGGAAGGACTACACATTGATGATAAACTCTAATTTGTGGAAGAGCCCGTTGAAATTATGGAACGGGAGATCAAACGATTAAAGCGGCGCCATATACCACTCGTTAAGGTTCGTTGGAACTCGAGGAGAGGTCCTGAGTTTACGTGGGAACGCGAAGATTTATTCAAAAAGAAATACCCTCATCTCTTCACAAATCAAGCGTCTTCATCCACTACAACGTCTTAAGCTTTGAGGACAAATCTCTTCTAACGGGTGGAGACTGTAACATTTCGCATTTTCAGGTCATTTACGACTTCAGTTATTCCATTATTTATTTTTAGGCTTTTACGCGTTCGCTTTTAATTTCTACCGTTAAGCTAAATCGCGTAAACTAAAAATGAGCATTTAACGTAATCGGGCATCAAACAATTAATATGTTTTACGTAATGAAGTGGTTATAAAGTTAATTTGCGATGATGATTTATAAACTTAGTTTTTTTTGGTTAAGTTAAAACGTTTACGATAACGCAATAAACTCACGTTTTTGCATGAATGTAAACCATAAACCAACTACACTTCAACAAGTACAACCATCATAATACCCAATATCCAAAAATACAAAGAAAATACTTATTCAGAAATAAGCCTTAGCCGAATATATATACATACATACACATACTCATCTAAATTAATTCCAACAAATCCCCACTAGCACTAATAAACTATGTTATCTATTAACCAAGGGTTAAACATCTTACTAGTGATCTTGTCAAGCCTCCAAATTTGTCATAAATTGTCTCTATAGTTATGCATAGGGTTAGGGCTAGGATTAAGGAAGCAAGAAAAGAAGCCAACCATGCAATGAGGGTATCTTATCTCAAATCACTTACACAAGTAGCACTTAGGTGATTATTCACAAGCGTCAATATCCTTCCCCTTGAGTCACTTAAATTATCGTCGAAGAGAAGCAACAAGCCTAAGGATCCTTGGCTAAGCCCTTAGTCCCATCAATGCACATCATGTACGCCTAAACATAAGACCTAAACCGCTTTATTAATACGTAAACATATAAGGTCCTAAATTATTTAATAACAAGTTGGTTTCGCCTTTTGAACCAAAACCTGAGAAACCTAAATGGAACCCAATCATTCGTTGGTTTGATAAGAGATGGTATTCTAGGAAATTAACTTACTATATGTATTGTTCCCTTAACCAAACACATCCCAATTTCTTACCATTCACAATAAAAATACCACTTTGAAAACTCTTTAAATCACTCATCTCTCACTCTCACCCACGACATACAAATACACAACCTAGTATCTTGTGACTTTGGTTTCTAAACTTGTATAAGTATCCAAGGATCATAAGTAGGACTACATAAGATACATTGGAAGCTTGGTTAATTGCAAGGGTTTCATTCAAGTAAAAGAACATTAAGGTTACTAACACTCGACACTCGCCATCCCACTCTCCTCACTCTCAGACTCTTGTAAGTCGACACACATCTTAAACCTCTTCTTTTATTTCGTGATCATGCGTATTAGACTCGTTATACTAAAGTGAATGGGTTACAATGCGTGGCCCGTTCCATTTCCCGTCAGTTTTTGGGTTGTTTTTCACTCTTTGGATTGTGTGGCACTTGAAATGACCCTTCACTCGTGACCATAAGACATCTCTCGAAAACTTAAGTTTGCTTAACCCTTCTTAGCTCAGAAAGACGAAAACTGTCGTTGCAGCGAAAACATTAAGCACGATATTTAAACTTATACACACGATTGTTGTGCGTTTGTCATGTAAAATGGTAGGGCTCGGTTAAGGCATAAATGAGTGAGTAACTAAATATGTTTTTGCATGTAGATAGTGAGCTTAATGCAGCTTATTTTAAGCCACAGACTTATATGGTTGGCTTAAGGTTTTGGTCTGAAGCAGGAAACAAAACAGTGAGTTAATAACTCACTATTTGGATCGAACAAAGGCCCAATAAGGGAAACCCCACTTGCTACTAGGAAGAGATTAATTGTAAGCTAATTAGACTAGCTTATTAAGTCTAATGGACCTAGTTATGCCAAGACCACACCCCTAAAAATGCTTATTTGGACATATTATAGAGCCCAAGACCCATTTACTGGAGTATGGCTTATTGCAATAAGCTCAACTTCGTGGGAAACAATTACTTAAAAGTTAAAACACTCATTTAACAACCATTTTGTAAAAAAAAATATATATGAAAAGTAGTAGGTAACCTTAATGGACCTTATAGGCTTATCGAAATTGATTCTTGGGCCGAAGGCTCCAATTAACACAAAATAACTAGTTCGAGCTTATTGCGGACAAAAAAACATTCGTGGGCTTTTTTGGGCTGATTAAAAGACTTGAGTCACTTTAAATACCTTTGGACCTTTAAAAAAAAGCTAACGGCCTTATTGGGCCAAAAAGTCCTACAAGCTTAAAATATGGCTCAACCGAGCTTATGGATAAAGCCGAAAACAGCATAATTCGTTAATGAAGTTACAAAACCCAAATACCTCTCTTTGGAAATTTATCTCGGGCCTAAAATGCAACTTTTACAAGTTAAGGGACAAAAGTGTCAAAACAAAAAACATCAAGGGTTAAATCTTTGGCCCAAATTTTTATCATTCCTTATTAAGGTTGAGGGACTGTTTTTGATAGGTTGGTAAAATTAGTTAGACTTGGAATGTAATATTAAAGTATAATGGACATAAGTGTAAACAATTGGAAACTAGGAGGGCTAAACATGTAACTTGAGAAGTTATTGGTAAACGGTGAAACAAAGAGTGTTTTATTAATACGTGACACATGAAACTCACTTGAATCCTTGTTCTCACCGAAAAATAAACCGACGAGTGCTTTATTAAACACGTTGCTAGTAAATTAGTATTAATATAACATCTATACTATATATAATAAATTAAAATAAACGTTCGGTCCTTCCGAGAGCCAAACACACTAGAACTTTTCCCTTTAAACATTAAAGCCGACACAAAAGCACACAATACATGTTCGTTTATCGTAAATTACTCAACTGTCTTGTAATTTCTGCATTGATGCGCGTTAGCCTAACTGGTGACTAAGACTTGCCGTACTTATTAGTTATTTGACGGTGCGCACTCATTTGTCACTTTGGTACATTTGCAATTCAAGAAGAACTAGGCTAACGGTGACGTTCATTAGCTCCATGTTTTACTTATATCAATGATTGACAACTTTTGGGTGAGAACACTTGCTTATGTTTTACAAATTAGACGTAAGTGTACATTTTACCATGATTACGTGTTTGCCTAAGTAGCGATAACCCTTTGAGCCCATTATCATGAACTGTCAATTACTTTGTGTGAGCGCGAATGTTATAAATAGATCTATTTGGGGTTGACATCCCCATCCGGGTGAGTAGCTCTCACTTGGTGTCACAGGACGTGAACCAACAGATGTATAACATGTCGGAATTGGATGTTGCGGGTGTGGACGCGTTAGACATCATCACGGGCAATTCGCTTGGCGCAATTTATATTGCAATTCATGCGATGTCGAGCTTCAGTGTCATGAGCTTAGGAAACGTATTACATTGTGATGTTTGCATTTTGTTGACATTGTAATCATTTGAAATATATCTTACGGTCCTACATTACATTTACACAAACCTATGAATTCACCAACTTTATGTTGACTTTTAAGCATGTTTTTCTCAGGTCAATGAGGCACGAGGTGCTAAGGATACATTGGGATAGTCTTTTGGGAGTCATGCATTAAAGATTTGGAGTCATTACATGTTGGGATATTGTTATGATCTAAAATCTTTGTTATTAAGTGTTGAACAATTTAAGCCGTTGTGCTTTGTATAAAACAATTTCAATAAATCTAATGTATCAAATTTTAAATGACTCTTTTAGAGGTCGTTCTCATATCTTGTGCTATTGATCTATAATGTACCGCTCTCGGATACTCATATTTCGCTGCGACCCAATTTAGGGGTGTTACAGATTGGTATCAGAGCCAAGGTTATAGAGAACCAGGTCAAATGTTTTTACTTGGACTATAATCGTTTTCAAACATTGCATCATAAAAAGGGATTTTTATAGGACATTCATTCATATGTCACTTGTTGCATTAGTTAGGTATACTAGATGCTGCATGGTTCTCATACGTGTTTATAATATATTAAGTATATTATTATCGGTCTTGTATATGTACTAATGTAAACTCTGTTTGAGTGTTACAGATACAGTCATGTCATCGGATTCGGCATCATCTGAGGTTACATATACGTCTATATCATCGCATAGAGACCCGCTAGCTTGGGTTGTGGAATTCTTCAGACTCCAGGAGCCCGACTCACCAGAGGCTGCACCGGCATCACTGGACTATGTGCCTGGCCCTGAGGAGCCAGAGCAGGCACCGCTCTAGCCAGATTACGTACCGGGACCAGAGTACCCTGAGTACTTGGCCCAATCTGATGAGGAGGTTCCCGTAGAGGATCAGCCTTATGTTGTTACTGATTCACCTATAGCCTTATCTCCAGGCTACGTTGCTGACTCGGATCCCGAGGAGGATCCCGAGGAGGACTCTGAGGATGGTCCCGTAGACTATCCAGCTGATGGAGGTGACAGCGATGATGATGACTCCTCTGATGATGACAAGGAGGAGGATGAGGCTTATGAGGAGGAGGAGGCTGAGGAGGAGGAGGAAGAGCATATGGCTCCGGCCAACTATGTTGTTGCACCCGTTGTTGACCATGTCCCCTCTTCTGAGGAGACAAAATCGTTTGAGACCAATGAGTCCGCAGCTACACCACCATCACCACCGACATGTCATACCACTGCTAGGATATCTATCCGACCCAAGGCACCTATGCCTTTTCCATCAGAGGAGGAGGTCGAGAGACTTCTTGCCTTACTACCACCACCACCATCACCACTCATCTCACTATCACCAACCTCGGTAGAGGAACGCCTTGCTAGGTGTTTAGCTGCACTTGCACTTTCATCATCACCACTTCCAATACCATCATCACTACATGTACCACCACATGTACCCACATCATTACCATTACCATCATCACCACTACCACCACTACCAGCCTCACTGTTCATACCACCGCTAGTCGATCGTAGGGAGGAAACTCCCGAGGCCGAGTTACCACCTCGTAAGAGGTTATGTTTGACTGCTCTCATATCGAGATATGAGGTGGGGGAGAGTTCGACTGCTGCTCCTAGACCTGCTGGAGGTTATGGGATAGACTATGGGTTTATCGGCACTCTGGATGCTGAAACCAGACGTCAGAGGGCCGAGGAAGTCAGCTATGGGATTAGAGATACTTGGGTAGACCCAAGAGAGGCTGCCGAGGAGATAGCATTGGTAACCCTTGAAGGGGTCAACACTAGGGTGACTGAGCTCGCTGCGGTGCAGGAGCAAGACACTCAGGACATTTATGCTGTGATCGAGGATGCCCAGGATAAGCAGACTCGGATATTTCAAAATGTTGAGACGTTGATTGATGACAGGCAGTACCACTATGAGACTGCACGACTCTTAGATCAGGAGGCTCTAGTCTCCCGAGAGGCTTGGGCACACACTATGGGACTTAGTTCCGCTGTCCATTATGAGCTTCAAGGATACAGGACCTACGCTTGGATGCAGGATCACCGTATCGATGCACATGATTCTTTGATAGCGGCTCTGACCGTACAGGTTTCATCACTGCAGGGACATTTGGCGACGGCTCTAGGCGAGATCCGAGCACTTCAGGCTAGAGATCAGGCTCGTG
>BQNB010025702.1:0-59357 GCA_026074375.1 Tanacetum coccineum
GTACCGTTGAGAAGATATTTAAAAGATATTTATGAGATATTTTAGAAAAATATATGTAAGCCTTTTAGGGTTATCCTTGGTCTATAAAAGGATCCCTCTTGGCATAGTTAGAAATGACGAGCTCAATACATCTTATACAAATCATATATCATAGTTAGCAATCTGTAATTCTTAAGAACACATTAATAAAGTTGTTATTCAGTTGTTCATTGTTCTTCTTAGTACCTGTGTTAAGATTCCACATTAACACATAGTATTCATAGTCATTGTTTCTACGTAGTCATTTGTATTTATACATCCTGGCTATCATCCTTTATAGGCTGCAAAGATCCATTCAGTTTAATAAGGACCTACATCTACCTAATCAATAGCAATATCGGGGGCATATAACATACTCAATAAATATAATTCATGGCACAACCAATTAGACCTCGTAACTAAAAGCACGGAAATTATATATGTCATACCCCGACAATGGCGAAAACTCGGGAGTGCAACATAATGATCAATCATAACACAAGATACAATATAGAGAAAAACTACAATGCATAAACTTCAAGTGTTACGAAGACCATCAACCTCGAACAAACCTCGAGTGATGTCCCAAATCATAACTAAATCCATAATCTCTTACAATTCTAATTTCCCACACAAGGGTCCAAATCCAAACTTAAACCAAAACTTCCAAATACTAAGGACCAAACAAATAAACAAGCAAAGCTTCATATGAAAAATCAACACGGGATATTTTTAAGCCTATTATCACATATCACCAAACTACTCATCTTTCACTTCACCTGAAAACGATACTTGAAAACGTCAACAATAATGTTGGTGAGCTCGTAGGTTTGACCTTAAACCCAAAAGCTGTGCCAATATTTCAATAGAGTGGACAATAGTGTAATATGACAGTGAATATATGCAAATCACCCATGACTTAGCATCCTCGCTAATCATGTAACACGAACTAGCATTCCCGCTAGTCGATCACCATGCCCTAGCATCCCCGCTAGTCTTGAAAAACATCATATACCAATGCTCTTGGAGTCATAACTCCGATATGTCACTTACGCACCTAAATGGCCTACCAGCTGGAGCACTATATTAGGGTAGGACAACATTAGACATGGCAATTCCTTGCTAATCACCCTTGCCGTGCCAAACACAGTACACGCAAGTAAAAATTACATCCCATATATTCACATAGCAAACATAAGCACATAATTGTCCCAAAAACAAAACCACGTTTCGCACAGTTCAAAAGAAAACAGTTCAAAACACATTTGAGTATCATTTCCCCCCAACGGAAAAACAGTAGAAAAATGGGGATACGAGAACTCACCTCAAGCAAGCCTTTAGCAACCAAATCTCAATCACACAAGCAAAAGCAACGACGTCCGCACACGACCTAGTCCAGTTAAGGTCCCATTTTAATCATTCATTTCCAAAACAGTTTTCACGTTTGATGCATAGATGTTGGATGCGTTGTACGATTATTTTAAACATTTTAGTGGTGTGATGGTTGACAACTTAACTCCAAAGATACTATATCGAACCCATATCTTGGTACAATATACTTATACTATTTACATAAAATAGTTAAGTAATATAAGTAAATATTTATAATAATTAATTATAAATATATCTTGATAAGTTCATTCGGTACGCTTAGTTACCATAAATATATCGTTTATTCTATACGAAATAGAACGTTTATGTTCGCTAAACATTTTAGAAAAGTTTCGAGAAAAATTATATTTTTCGTCTTTTAGTCGACTTATTGAAATAATAAAATAATAATATTTTATTATTAAAAATAAAAATCACTTTTTAAGTAAAAATTCTAAGTATAGACTTTTTACAAAATTTCAGCATGACTCGTACGTTTAAATGACCCTTTCCAAGGTTATTAAACCTTATTTTCAACCAAATTCCAACATTTCGACACTTTCCGAACAAATTCCAAAAATCACATTTTACGATATCTCCCAAAATACTTTCTCCAAACAATTTTCAATATAACTTCACAAGTATTTTTCACTTCCCAAAAGATCGTCGAAACTCCCAAAATGACTAGTTAAGGCGTATTGGGCTTTAAGGCCCAATAAGGATTCATTATAGTTTTTACACATCCAAAATACTTTCTAAGCCCAAAACTAAGGCTCAATAGCATTTATAAGCTTAAATCAATAAGTAAATAAGTAATCCGGACCACAATAAGCCATCAAATAAGCCACGACTTATTGATACTTATTGGGTCGTGAGTCCAAAGCTCCAAAATATACATATTAAGCTTGAAAATAGGCTAATTAGCTACGTATCGCATTTGGTTATCACCATAAGCTATAATATTAGTCCACAAAAATATGACATACTAGGATAATTGATGTGTTTCAAAAGCTTTAAATTTATAATGACTGAAAACACCAATTTTATTATAGGGAAACACACGGGTAAAAGTATAACCCACATATGTAGTATAATCTTTTTAGGTAAGACCAAGTCGTCTACAGGGATTTGAGTAGTATTCAAATAATCAGAAGAAAAATAGACTAACAATTTTGAAAATAACTTTTTACCAGTGATGATAAAGATGACTACTCGGATAGTTGAAAATATTTCATAAGTGATGGAAATGATTAGACCTTGAAAATGGAACCTTAGTTTATAAAAAGGATTTCTCGTCAGAAAATGTTTTCACAAATTAACTTGATTAACTCAAGACTTATATTTAGTTGACTAAACCAAATGTGTAACTCAAATAGTCCAGTAACTTATTATATCAAAGCTTATTTTGTTTATCAGTTTACGAAAGTGGATTTCTCGACACATACGATAAAGATAATAAACAAATCTTTAAAACCACATAGATCATAATGGGTCTTTCGACCCATACCGATATGATTATATAATCTAAGATTGATAAGCAAAACCGATAAGATAAGACATAGTAGGATTGCAACATAAGCTTAAGATTAAAGAGATCACGATCATACCAAACAATTATTCATTATCATAACATCACCGAGTAGTCATGAGAGATTTAGCCTCTCATGGCAAAGAGTTCATAACATATCTTGGTTCGATAACAAACTTCATGTTTTCACTAAACTAGTATGGTGTTCTTCGTTGTTCTTGGTGATTTGATCTTGATTCTTCAAGGGATATGGTGTTTATGCTTGGAGAATGATTGAATGATGATTTTATGTGTATGGGATGAGAGGATTGATACTTAGTTGTTTGTACGTATGAGATGAATAATTTGAGAATGAAAATTCGTCCTCTATTTATAGGCTGGTTTTGGGTGAAAGTGCGGCGCAAAAGGTAAAATATGCGGAGTACTTGGTGATTAAATGCGAGGGGAATTTAATGTTTATTGGAGCAGTGCGGCGCACCAAAGAATTTGTGCGGCGTACTTAGGGTATTAATGCAGTAGTATTTATGTCTTCATTTATTCTTCAACGTCAGATAGGAAGTGCGGCGCACAAAAGAAATTGTGCGGCGTACTTATGGAGTTAATGCATTTTTGACTAAGTCTTTAATTCTTTGACTTTGAGGAGAAGTACGGCGCACATTGGGTAAGTGCGACGCACATTTGCACTTTTAGCTTGAGATTTTATCTTTTCTTATATGTTGTTTTCCCGAAGTGTATAAATTCTCGATCTTTGTTGTGTTTGACCTCGGGATGTCTTCAAGTGAACCTGCACATATTTCATGCTATTATGTATCGAAAGTTCATGAGAAATGATAAAAAATAAAAAAATAACGCCATCGAAAACATGTATAATTTGGGCGTTATCAAACCCCTTCATACTTAGTTGTTGCTTGCCCTCAAGAAATCAAAGCGAAAATAAAATCATTTATCGTGACGTGGAGAAAATTTGTATTTTACAAGTGTTTACAGGTTTAGATAACTTTTCAGGCATTTACTCAGTTCACTCAGATAGGGTTTATATATTTCTGTGAAAACACTCAATTGCACAGACATAATCTAGACAGCTACCATATGCTTGTACTTGACACATAAACCTGACCAAAGGCGGAACTTGATATTGATGCTGGATAGTAGCATATACAGATCTTCATGTGCCAGAACTTAAGCCTTTATTTCTTTGAACTACTATATATAACATTTTTTTCATATGATAACTAAGGCTTGGCACAGAACTTCATTTTTCAATTTTAACTTCTTCACTTAGGTATTTCAGCAACTTAGCACTAAAGGGATTGCTTGCAAGAATAGGGACTTTGCGGAATTAATAACATATGATTAATTAGGTTTCGGTCTAGTAAATGATGATCAAGCACAAGTTCTAGAGCTTCTAAATTACCGGCTCACTAAAATATAATTATCAACCAATATTAATGCTCCAGAAAAGGCGACAAAACTACATATACACATCCATAACAATGGAATAGATACACACGATTGCTCACTCCTTAACTCAAACAAGCTAAAAGTATCAATTATCTTGGGTACTAAAGGTGGGTACCCGAATATTCTAAAGGCTTATAATTCTTACAATTTAGTGGACTGGGTTGTGCTAGCTATAGTGTCAATCCGGTTGGATTTGCCTTAGAGCATTTTTTTTCTTTAATTTTGAAAGCATCTAGATATTAAGATTTTTGTTGAAAGTATCAGTTCACTGGTACAAAAACTGGTATTGGTCACTCCAAAAATGTGTGACGATATACATATGGTCACACGTGTTTTTTGGGTGTTTGTCACTAAAGATCGGGCCACTGTAGGTCACATACGGTGACGTTAGGGAGTTCGTGGCTTTTTCCATTGAAAAAGAGTGACCAAAACCCGAATATGTGTGACAAATTAGGCACTAGTTTTGTTGGATTAATCAGTATTAGTGACCGTAAACACTTTATAGTCACACGAATGGTTTTTGAGAGTAACTATTGTTCGTCCTTTGGCCACATAAATATATAATATATGTGACATTTGAGATGATTTATTTAAGTAAAATATGTATTTTGTGTGACTATTTCCCGTCCTGTGGCCACATGAATATATAATAAATGTGACGTTTGTGATGATTTAGTCACACAACGGGTGTTGTTTTTTTGGAGCTAGCCATATATAATTTAAAAAAAAAGTGGCCAAAAGTGTTAATAAGTGTGACCATATGCTTTTTAAAATAAGTAAATGTGTATTTTATGTGACTATTGTTCATCCAATGGTCAAATGAATTTTATGTTTTTGTGGCCTTTTGTAATATTTAGTCACACAAAGCATGATTTTTTAGATTTAGTCACATACAAGTTAACCAAAAGTGGCCAAAAGTGTTAATAAGTGTGACCATATGTTGTTTAAAGTCAAGTGAATGTGTATTTTGTGTGACTATTGTTCATCCAATGGTCACATGAATTTTAAGTTTGTGTGGCGTTTTGTAATATTTAGTCACACAAAGCATGTTTTTTTTAATTTAGTCACATACAAGTTAACCAAAAGTGGCCAAAAGTGTTAATAAGTGTGACCATATGCTTTTTAAAATCAAGTAAATGTGTATTTTATGTGACTATTGTTCATCCAATGGTCACATGAATTTTATGTTTGTGTGGCCTTTTGTAATATTTAGTCACACAAAGCATGGTTTTTTTGGGATTTAGTCACATACAAGTTAACCAAAAGTGGCCAAAAGTGTTAATAAGTGTGACCATATGTTGTTTAAAGTCAAGTGAATGTGTATTTTGTGTGACTATTGTTCATTCAATGGTCACATGATTTTTAAGTGTGTGTGGCAATTTGTAACATTTAGTCACACAAAGCTTGTTTTTTTTCAGAACCATTTCTGAACCCTGCAAACTCATCCACAGCCTCCTTCTGAGCCGTTAGTATCCTATCCTTAATACTCGACTGAAGGGTCATATTCATAGCTCGAACTCTCTTAGGCTTTACTCTTTCCTTCCTACTTAGGGCATCAGCCACCACATTTGCCTTACCAGGATGGTAGCGAATCTCATAGTCATAATCACTAAACAACTCTATCCAGCGACGCTGTCGCATATTTAACTCTTTTTGGCTAAAGATATGCTGAAGACTCTTATGATCTGTATAGATGACACTCTTTATCCTATACAGATAATGTCTCTAAATCTTATGGGCAAACATAACTGCTCTTAGTTCCAAATCATGGGTCATATAATTCTTTTCATAAATCTTCAACTGCCTAGACGCATATGTTATCGCTTTACCTCTCTGCATCAACACACATCCTAATCCTAGGCCTGATGCATCACAATACACCATAAAATCTTTTGAACCATCGAGAAGAGCTAGAACAGGTACATTGCACAACCTTTCCTTCAAAGTTTGAAATGCATTCTCCTGTTCCTTACCCCAGTCAAAGGTCTTACTTTTCTGAGTCAAGACAGTGAGCGGCTTAGCTATCTTAGAAAATTCCTCAATGAATCGACAGTAATATCCAGTCAATCCTAAGAATAAACGAACCTCAGACGGAGTTCTAAGGGCTTTCTAATTCTTAACAGCTTCAATCTTACTAGGGTCTACATGAATCCCATTACCATTTATCACATGCCCAAGAAACTGCACTTCTCTTAGCCAGAATTCACACTTAGAAAAATTAGCATATAGTTTCTTTTTCTAGAGCAGTTCCAAGACTAACCTTAAGTGTTTTACATGCTCCTCCCGAGTCTTAGAGTAGAATAAGATATCGTCTATAAACACTATCACAAACTTATCAAGATAAGGCCTACAAACTCTATTCATTGAATCCATGAATACCGCTGGTGCGTTAGTCAAACCAAAGGGCATTACTATGAACTCAAAATGTCCATAACGAGTTCTAAACGCAGTCTTTGGAATGTCATCCTCATGCACCCTCAGCTGGTGATATTCGGACCTAAGATCTATCTTTGAGAAAAACTGCGACCCTTGCAGTTGGTCAAATAAGTCATCTATCCTAGGGAGTGGATAACAATTCTTAATGGTCAACTTATTCAACTCTCTATAATCAATACACATCCAAAAGGATCCGTCCTTTTTCTTAACAAATAATATCGGCGCTCCTTAAGGCGATGAGCTTGGTCGAATGAAACCTTTGTCTTGGAGTTCCTTGAGTTGTCCCGACAACTCCTCCAATTCAGAAGGTGCCAAACAATAAGGAGACTTTCCAACCGGAGTTGCTCCAGGGATTAACTTAATTCGAAACTCGATTTCCTAAACAAGCGGCAATCTAGATAGGTCATACGGAAATACCTCAGAAAAATCTTTCATTACTACTATCTCTTCTTCTTCCTTCTCTTTAGCCTTAGCACTCATTAACTGCCTTATATTTTCTTTCGGTTTCTTTCCTAATACTCTAAGCACCTTTCCATCCAGTAATGTTATCCTAACTACTTTCTCATGACAAATTATCTCAGCCTTATGGTCAGACAGCCAATCCATTCCTATGATTACATTAAAGCTCCCGCTTCCAAAGGGTTTCAAGTTAATGTCAAACACATGACCTTTTATTTCTAGTTTTCACCCCTTAATAACCTTATCAATCTCTACTAGCTGCTTGCTAGCTATCTTAATTTCATAACTAAAGCCTAAATCACTGGGCTCTATGCCTAACAGAGGTATAAAGGTAGTGGAAATAAAACTATAGTCGGCACCAGAGTTAAATAAGGTAGTGGCATAGTGATCGTTTAGAGTAAACGTACCCGTCATGATGTTCGGGTCCTGGCGAGCCTCCTCTACTCCCAATATGAATGCCCTACGCCTAGCTTGGTTCCCTTGGTTTCCACGACCCTAACCCCCGTTATTAGTAACAACTTGGTTTGGACGGTTTCCTCCCGGTCCTTGTGCTCTATTCAATCTAGGACATGTCGGTTTGAGATGGTCGGTACTCCCACATTCATAGCATGATCCACGAGCAGGTGTTGGGTTCCTTACATTTACCGGGTTCACATTCCTATGCACAACTCTACAATCCTTAGCTAAATGGACCGGGTGGTTACAGTTGAAGCATGTACGACAAGGCCCTTCTGGTGCAAGGAGTTGCAGGTGGTACACTTGGGCCAAGCACCCGTATTCTCTCTTCTTACAGGGTTTGCAGTTGTAGCAAAAGCATTTCCAATCCTAGTCTTCTTATTATCATCCCTACCATTCTTATCCTTGCTAGGTTCCCCCATATTTCCTCTTTTCTCAACCTTCTTAATTGATCCATTCCTAACAGCCTCATCGGTCAGTGTACCAGAAATCTGCACAGCCTTCTGCATAGTCTTTGGCTCCGTTGCTGCCACTATCCCATGGATCTGTAGAGCAAGTCCATACACGTAACTCAGTTTCTAATTTTTACATCTCATGACTAGGACAAAACTCTTCTATCATCATAAACTTAAAGTCCATGACATACTAACAGCAACTTCCTGGCTTAGCGTACAGATCTGAGAGTTCCACCACATTAAAGCCTTACCCATAAAGGAACCAGCAGTGTATTTCACTTTTTGGTCCATACTACAACCACTTATATCTTGCACGAACTTCATTTTCTTAATCCATCGAGTAAGAACTACAACACCTCCCTTACCATCATATTCCTTAGGGTTACAAGCTAAGAACTCCTTATATGAACAACCTACCCAGTTGCCATTCACTAACACATTCCTAATGTTCTCCTGAACTTTCTCATTAACCATATTACCATTTTGATTTCCACCATTTCCTTGGTTATCAACCTAAGCTAAAATGACGGGTAAGAGGTTCTACAATTACTGGGCAATGATTGTCGAGAAGTCGGGTGCTCCTCCTACACCCCCATTGACTCCCTCTACATTTCCATTGACTCCCTCTACATTTCCATTGACTCCCTCTACGCCCCCATTAGCTCCCATCCCATGGTCATCCCCTTGACCATTTAATTCGTCAACACGCTCATCATTATTTCCCCTAGGTCCTCTACCCCTCCCACCTCTACTAAACCGTCCACCCGTTCTCCCTCCTCGTGATTCGGCAATAAGCCCGCCACTAATTCGTCATTCCGCTCGAGCCATGAGCGAAAGCGTGTCTGTCAACACGGTCATGGTGGCGAAGGTTACCTCGTCGCGGGCTGTGACGTCGAGGTGTCCTTCTCTACAGATCAACGCGTTAGATATGTGATATACTTTCATTGGCGTACACCTATAACTTGGATGAATTTTTGTTTAATCCATCTTAGGAAAACGGACGCCCTGACATTGCCCGAATACACAAGCGACGCGGGGACACGGAGGTGAACGACGGTATCTGGTCTATCAGGCTTGAGCGGCGCGGGCCCGGGCTCCTACTACACACATAGTGCTGGTGAGAGCGCGCGGGGGTGGGTGAGTATCTCTATATATCACACACACACATGCCGCCGGGGGGGCACAAACAATCTATCTCTCTTCTATACACACACACTTAACTCAAATCTGCTAAGGTCACTAGCGAAATAGCTGATGCTAGCGATGGAGACGTAAGATTATCAAAATATAGGATATATGAATTTGGTATGTAAGATAAAGTAAGACCACTACTTCGTACTTTATTTGGAGCATTATTTCTAAGAGGGAGATAATGGCAACGTTTGTAGGTAGAGAAAGAATAACAGAAAATAGAATACCTAAATATTATAAATAATACATATATATATATATATACACACACACACACACACATATAATACCACCTTATGGTCTCAACATCAATTTGTATGAACGGTATTACCAAGTACGAGTAAGTTGTGATACTTTTATAACTACGTTGGCCACCGTATTTATATCCGCATCCTATCCTATTCGTACTCGGTAGACATAACTAAAGAACCAAACCGCGAACACGCGAAAGCAAGCAAAAGCGGAACACCGCGCACGTAGATCATATACGTAACTGAATGATGGATCTTAGGTTATAGTCTAGGCCAACCCACCTAGTTCTCTATAATCTTGGCTCTGATTACCAATCTGTCACACCCCGACAATGGCAGAAACTCAAGAATGCAACATAATGATCAATCATAACACAAGATACAATATAGAGAAAACTACAATGCATAAACTTCAAGTGTTACAAAGACCATCAACCTCGAACAAACCTCGAGTGATGTCCCAAATCATAACTAAATCCACAATCTCTTACAATTTCAATTTCCCACTCAGGGGTCCAAATCCAAACTTAAACCAAAACTTCCAAATACTAAGAACCAAACAAATAAACAAGCAAAAACTTCACATGAAAAATCCACACGGGATACTACTAAGACTGCTATCACATATCACCAAACTACTCATCTTTCACTTCACCTAAAAATGATACTTGAAAACGTCAACAATAATGTTAGTGAGCTCATAGGTTTGACTCCAAACCAAAAGCTGTGCCAATATCTCAAAACAGTGGAAAATAGTGCAATATGACAGTGGATATATGCAAATCACCCATAACTTAGCATCCTCGCTAATCATGTAACACGACCTAGCATTCCCGCTAGTCGATCACCATGCCCTATCATCCCCGTTAGTCATGAAAACAACATATACCAATGCTCTTGGGGTCGCAACTTTGATATATCACTTACGCACCTAAAGGGCCTACCAGCTGGAGCACTATATTAGGGCAGGACCACACTAAACAGGTCAAATCCTTGCCAATCACCCTTGCCAAGCATCGCAATGCATGCAAGTAAAATCACAACCCTTGACATGCCAAACACAGTACATACAAGTCAAATCATATCAAATATATTCACATAGCAATCATAAGCACATAATTGTCCCAAAAACAAAACCACGTTTCGCACAGTTCACAAAAACAGTTCAAAACACATTTGAGTATCATTTTCCCTCAACGGAAAAACAGTAGAAAAAGGGGCTACGAGAACTCACCTCAAGCAAGCCTTTAGAAACCAAATCTCAATCACACAAGCAAAAGCAACGACGTCCGCACATGACCTAGTCCAGTTAATGTCTCATTTTAATCATTCATTTCTAAAACAGTTTTCACGTTTGATGTATAGAGGTTAGATGCGTTGTACGATTATTTTAAACATTTAAGTGGTGTGATGGTTGACAACTTAACTCCAAAGATACCATATCGAACCCATATCTTAGTACAATATACTTATACTATTTACGTAAAATAGTTAAGTAATATAAGTAAATATTTATAATAATTAATTATAAATATATCTCGATAAGTCCATTCGGTAAGCTTAGTTACCATAAATATATCGTTATTCTATACGAAATAGAACGTTTATGTTCGCTAAACACTTTAGAAAAGTTTTGAGAAAAATTATATTTTTCGTCTTTTAGTCGACTTATTGAAATAATAAAATAATAATATTTTATTATTACATATAAAAATCATGTTTTAAGGAAAAATTCTAAGTATAGACTTTTTAAAAAATTTTGGCATGACCCGTACGTTTATATGACATTTTCCATGGTTATTAAACCTTATTTTTAAACAAATTCTAACATTTCGACACTTTCCAAACCAATTCCAAAAATCACATTTTCATGACGTTTACCAAGATACTTTCTCAAAACGACTTCAATATAACTTCATAAGTATTTTTCACTTCCCAAAAGTCTGTCAAAATACTTAAAATGACTAGAATAAGCTTATTGGGCTTTAAGGCCCAATAAGGGTCCATTATAGTGTTTACATATCCAAGATACGTTCTAGCCCAAAACCAAGGCCCAATAGCATATATAAGTCCAATATAATAAGTAACAGAGTAATCCGGACCATAATAAGCCATCTAATAATCCATGGCTTATTGATTGCTTTTTGGGTCGTGAGCCCATAAGCTCTAAAATATACATATTAAGCTTGAAAATAAGCTAATAAGCTATGTATCGCATTTGGTTATCACCATAAGCTATAATATTAGTCTACAAAAATATGACATACTAGGATAATAACCAAAATCATCTCCCTTATGTTTCCATAAGTTACCGTGAGCTAATAAGCTCAAAATAATCTTATTCGAACCCTCCAATAAGCCAAAATAAGCTACATAGCGAACATATGTTTTTCAACCATCACGACCAAAATATCAAAACTAACAAAACCTTATCTTTGTTTCATTTTATTCGAACCCCAAACCGAACCAGAAACAACAATTTATAAACTTTTCGCTTTCGATTTTAAACGATCGGGCCGTACAACTAACATCTATGCATCACTAGCAACCCAAAAGGACAAGTAAAATTTAAATTTGAAAGACTTGCAAAAATGGTCTTCAAAATAATTTTCGACGCGAACCGGACAACCCAAACGTTGTTTTAATGAATACCCGAACACTAGAATCAACCCAATATATCACCAATCTTCATGTTTTTGATCAAATTTCAAAAATAAAGTTTGTATATGTGTGTGTGTGTCTGGACGTGGCCAAGAGAGAAAGAAAGAGATTTTTGATCTCAATGAAAAATGAAATGTGTGTGTTTTGGTATCAAACAAAATACATATGTACTAAGTAAAGGACCAAAGCCCTAAAAAAGTGCCATCTTGTCTCCCAAGGGTCTAGAACCGCGGTGGGAATCCTATGGGGTATCGGGTTCTTATTTTTGTGTCGGGATCACTTAAAAACTCATAAAACTTGCTCGTAAAATATTTCCCGAAGTTACTTAGCATTTTTATTTATCTTAAAAATACTTTTCCAATAACTTAGAGTATTTACTTGATTAATTTCCATGCTTTATTCCCCCAAAACTCATTTTGGACATTAACGAACGTGTCGGGACTCGTTTTGGCATTTCTCAAATATTCACGGGTCATCCACCTGGAACATAAATAACATAATAATTCCCTCTAAAAAGGATTATTATACACCATAAACCATCAATTATCACAATTCTCCTAAAATCACCACCGTCAACACGATAGATATTCTAATAAAACTGACAAACGTCAAATAGTCGAAAGACTAATATTAGAATATTCAAAACACAGAAAAGGGCAGGGGTTACATTTTATGAATACAACTTATTGTACAAGCATTTGTATTCGAGTTTATAAGAGTGTTTGCATAGTTGTCATAAAAGATCTCGTATCATTGTTGTGTGGTAGTTAAGTATTTTGACTCGATGCACTTGGGTCAAAGTGCGATACTAACACGTAGTTGTTTAAGAATAGCATTAGAGTTCCAAGACATGATAGAATGTTAAGAAATTAGAGATGAATTCGATGAGAAGTGGTGAAGAAAAGAGTAACGACATTAAAGACATGAGACGTTTAATAGATAAGGAGATGTACACAAAATGAGAGTTAGGTAATTAAGGAAATAAGAATTTTGATAATTAGGAATCATAGAACTAAGAATTAAAATAACTTTGAATAAAAGAAATGAGAATTAAAAATAAGTATTGAAAACCAAGAATTCAAACATGCTTTGGCATTTTCCCATTTCCCCACGTTAATTTGGTATGACATCATTGATATAAGTATTAACACTGTTTTAGACACATAAAATAGGTGTTAGAAGTTTTTCATCAAAGTCAGGTTTTTCGTCTTTTAGTCGGACATTTAAATAATAATATATTATTATTCTGTCTTTTTGTCAAGTTTTTGAGACTAGTTCATGTCATGATTATAAGTATACATTTCAGTTTATTTATTTTGTTTAGGTACAAACGTCTATCAATTATGACTTAGTATTTAAATAAAACAGTGATTTCGTCCTTTTATCGAATTATAAGAAAAATGAGTTTTCCAAAAATTTTCCTAAGTGTAAGCTATTTATAAAAATTTCGGCATGCCCTGTTTGTTTATAAACGTTTTCCCATGGTTTTCAAATCTTATTTTAAACACTTTCCTTCAAAAGATCAATTCTCGACAAAATGCCAAAATATACGCTTACGTGACGTTTTAAACTATTTTAGTCAACACTACTTATATAAGCATAATTCGCTCAAAATCCGTTTTAAAAGCTTAAGTTTACTTTTTTTCACTAAATGGGTCATAGATCCAATGTAAGCTCAATTTCACTAGTTCTATTTTAGTCCAAGTGTTTAGTCCATTAGCCGTTTTGAATTAAGTTCCAACTTAGTCTATTATTATTGGGCGTTGAGGTCCAATATAAGTTTCATAGTTAGCCTGATTATATAAAGACAAAGTTATTTATACCTTATTGGGCTTTTCGGCCCAATAAGCCTATACATGTATTTTATAACCCAATAAGCCCGAAAATAGTTTAATAAGCATTAGGATAAGATTATTAGTTCTTTGTTTGACAAAATAAGTTAGACCGATAAGTTGAAATAAGCCAAAGTATCATTGGGCCTTGTTGGGTCGATTGACACACACAAGCCCAATAACAAATTTAAAAATAGAAATAGTCCACTAGTGAACCCAATAAGCTATCGATTAAGCCAATAAGCACTTTGGTATCATATGAAGCTAAGATATAAGTATAAAATATAAGCCGGGACCAATAAGCCACAAAATAAACCATGACTTATTTTGGCTTATTGGGCCGCGAGCCCAAATGGCTTAACAGGACCACGAATAGGTTAGAAATAAGCCTAATAAGTTCGAATAAGCAAACGAATTCTTTAGAAATGAAAATAAGATACACTTTAAGCTAGGTAATAAGCCGTAAAATAATAAGTCAACCCAATAAGGCAAATAAGCCATAGCTTATTTCCTTATTGGGTTGTGACCTTAATAAGCCCAAAACTAAGCTATAATAAGCCCGAGTAAGTAAATAAGTACGAAAACCAAATATGTATGAAATTATCTAAGAATAAGCACTTCGAAATAAACCAAAACTAGAATAAGCCAAAAACACAAAACCCCTTTGGTTTCTCTTGTTGGACCGAGACCAAACATAGGCCTAAAAGGCTCGAATAAGCTATGAATGGCTTATTTTTAAGCCGAAAGTAAAATAAGCTCTTTGACACTAAACGATATTTTTATCACCACAACCAAAATATTTAAATGACACTTTTCTTGTTCTTCCCTTTTTACCCATTTTGAACCAAACGCATACCTTTTAGCCTTTTCATAGTTTTTAAGGTTTAAATTTTTACAAAACGCTTTGTACAACTAGCATGAGAACATTATTAGACTACCAAAAGTACCAAGATTTAAGAATTTTAAAAACTTACAAAAGAGGGTTTCAAAGAAGGATTTTAAGCTCGAACAACAACCTAAACATTGTTTTTATCAACCCAAGACTACTAGTATTTAACCCTTACACGTTCTTGCTTCCGTGTTATTGCAAAATCAAAAAATGTATTCTTTCTTGTAGGTTTTGTGGTTTGTCTGGTGATGTGTCGTTGTGTGGTGTATATTTTTATGATTTAAGTTTTAAATTTATATTTTGCCGACTTAACCAAAAACAACACTTTAATGGGCAGTGTACCTGGTCGGTGGTAGATTCATGGTAAGTAAGGTGTCAAACACTTGAAGCGAGGTTAAATTTCATGCGATAAGTAATCGGTTGATCAAACCCTTGATAATGCCCGAGGTTGAAATCTCTTAATTTATTAATTATTGATGCGCTATATCTAATCTAGTTAATTGTTAATCCTAGTTCAAACCTTATGCTAATTCTCCTATGTTTAGTGTTCATTTTCTAATTTTCTAAACATGAGTAAAAGGGTAGTTATCTTAGCTGTGAGAGAACTGGCTACAGGTATTTGGTTATGACGTTTTGGTAGACTACAATTAATTTCAAGACACTTTAATCCCAGTCAAGCCTAAATTAACAAAAGATAAAATGTATTGATCTTTACGGCTCAAGCCTTATCGATAGAAAACATATTAGCCATCATTTAATCCGATTAGAAGTTGGTTTGTCCTCTTACTTCAGTGCATATGACTTACCTGTTATCTTCCGATAGGTGGCATATCATTCTTAGACTCATGTCGGAGACTTTCATCCTAAGACCTGAGGACACATTAATTCTCATCATAATTTATGGCATATCCGCTAATAAATCATCCTTAAACTTTCTATTTTGGCTGATTTATAATTCTAATTTTATGAGGATTAAAGCAATCGAGTTGTCCATCGTTGTTTTAAACCTCTTAGCTCATAGAGCACTTTTACGCGCACTTACTGTTTAATGGTTAATCTTCTATACTCTAGTAGTCCACATTGTTTCTAACTATCTATATGGAATCGGAAACGGTCATATTTGTTGGAATTATCTTAGGCTTCATCCGCTAAGTCAACAATTGCTTTAAGTAAATCAAAGGCAATATTCGAAATACTAGGTTAAAGCGAGAATGTGTATCCTAGCACAGATTTTAGTAGGACAATAAATTTGTTCGATTCCTATGATTCACTAGATGCTCATAAATACTATATGAAACGAGCTATTCCGGAATCTAACGATTATTGCCGCTCCGTATTCACTAGATCCCAGTCTGAATGATAGGTCGCATACAAATGTACATAAACAAGCTATAAATTGATAAAACATAGGAACAAGAATTACAACGAAAAATTAAGCAATCCAGATATAAACAAAACCAAACATTCAGATCTTTATAGTAATGGCTAATACCCAAAGGTATTAGCCTTCAAACATCATAATTAATACAAGAGTAATGGCTTAGCCAAGGTAAACTAACCGAGTTAACGAAATGATACCAAAACTAAAAGTTTACAAAAAGTTATAAGGAAATTACACATATTGTTCAGTTTGGATTGGAATGCGTTGCAAGACCTCTTCTGCTCTTTTCTCCTTTGAAAATCGAATTTTGTGGTTTAGGTATCAAGAATATGATTTAGCACACTCAAAACTCATTTTTGATTTTTGTTACTATAGGGTCTGGAGTCGGTGTTGATACGGTGTATCTAAGGTTTTGGATACGGCGTATTAGGTGTTTCTTGAAGTAGGGACCACGTTTGATATCTTCCAGAATATTCACCTTCTATATCTACAATACGGCGTATTGGTCTTTACTGGATACAGTGTATTGATCATGTTGTATTTATCTTTGGTGAGTGCAGGCACAAATACGACATATCTTCCTTGATGGATATGGCGTATTGGTTGTCAGAACATTAGTCTAAATACAGGAATTAAAAAGAATTAGAATGAGAAACTCCTCTGATATTTGCTCGGTAGATTCTCCATGTTGATTTATTGAGCAAGAATTCATGGTGAACAACCGCCTTGAAGTTTCAAGACTCCAACACTTTAAGATCGCTTATGTAAATTCTCCACCAATATTTGTCGATATTTTTCACGAGGTTCTGTGTAAATTCTCATAAAACAAATGCAATTCTATCTCCATGTATTCATTTGGTTAGACTCAAAATAAATACCTAAAACTGTACAGGAAGTCGATACGTTGTATCTATTCCCCAGGATACGCCGTATTGATACATGTATACGTTGTATTCATTTAATGAATACGTCGTATAGACTGTGCTGAAAATAAAGACTGGATAACGTCTAGATAGTCGATACGCCGTATCCATGGGGTTTGGATACGCCGTATAGACAGTCTGGGAAAACAGACTCGATAAAAATTAAAAATACATTCCAGGTTGTCTCTCGGCAAGCACTTTTGTTTACAGAAAAGTCTTTAAGTTAGACTTGCCCCAATTTAATCCCATCCTTATAAAACAATTTGGGGTCGAATGGGATGTCAAACGACACATATAAATTCTTAATAAGAAAAATGAATGATATCCCTTTGTTAAGATGATTCCAAGCCATGATATTAACATTTAATTCCTAGATAAAAGTTTTAGTCTTGAAAAATTTATTAGATGTATCATGACTTGTTTCCAAAAACTTATTTGACCCATGTGCATAGGCATCATCATTGGTATTTATTACATTATCCCCCGAAGACTATTTAATATCGATTTTATCATTGTTCTTATCCGATTTTGAATCATCGGGATAAACTATGTTAAAAGGAAATAGATCATTAAAGTATAAAACATTTTGTTCCACTTCATCATATTCGGACAACGATGTTTCATCATTCAAGTCGAATTCATCAATATGTTGAGGACTTACAGTAGGTGCAGTTAAGAAATCTAATTTAGATGTTTGAGCATCATTGTAAACAATGGCTGGAAATTCATTATTGAAATTTTTAAAGAAGTCTAAATCATCAAAATAACTGACCGTAGGCTCGGGTGACGGAAACGAAGGCATATTGACTTTTTCATTATTATTTTCTGAATCCATTTTCAAATCGTTGACAAAAATTATTTTATAGGAAAATGAATTTTTGTCATAAATTACCGTGTAATCTTCATCGTCAGATTCGTCAAACGATGTTCTAAAGTAAATTTCATTGTCGTTAAGAGAACTTACCATAGGCTCACACGAGAGTGTTGCTTTAGATGTTAACGTATCGTTAAAGACTATAGCTGGGAATTCAGTTTCAACAGATCTGATGTCGTGAACGTCTTCATCATACCAGATCTTACCATTCTTAGCAGTTTCCAAGTTAAATCCCTTACCACGCCTACGAGCTTTTTCTTCCTCAAGCCTGATATACTCTTCCATAGTAATGTTGGGGTCGTCCATATTTACCTGTAATAAATTTTCTAGGAAAGAAAACTGTCAAATAGATTAATACGCCGTATTCAGTAAATTGAATACGTCGTATTGATGATAGAGTCGAATACGCCGTATTGGTTTGAAAAATTTTATACGCCATATCCAAGAAGATGAATACGCTGTATTGAGTATTCGACTCAGAATGTTACAGCAGGCTGTAACAATGCACACAAACACACAATATGCAAAATATACAATGCAGGAAATTAAACACACAAACAAGCACACAAATATGAAATTTAAACTAAACTAAAACACTAATAAATAAGAATTAAACAACTTCACTCCCCGACAATGGCGCCAAAAACTTGATGTGTCGTTGTGTGGTGTTTATTTATGATAGTTCAAGTTTTAAATTTATATTTTGCCGACTTAACCAAAAACAACACTTTAACGGGCAGTGTACTCGGTCGGTGGTAGATTCGTGATAAGTAGGGTGTCGAACACTTGAAGCGAGGTGAAATCTCTCAATTTATTTATATTTTGATTATCTAATCTAAGTTAATTCTAATCTAAGTCAAACCTATGCTAATCCTATGTTAGTTCTAATCCTAATTTTAATAGGTAAAAGGGGGGGGGGGGGGGGTGTTTCAGCCCGGGTTTGGTGGTAACTATAATCAATTCAAGACACTTTCCCACGCAAGCAAATTAACAGAAGATAAAAGAGCGGTCAAGCCTTATAATAGAAAACTGTATTAGCCATCATTAATCCGATTAGAAGTTGGTTTGTTTATTCAGTGCAATGATTACTTATCTCGAGGTGGCATATCATTCTTAAGACTTAGGCGAGACTTCTTCCTAAGACCTAGACACATTAATTCTGTCACAATTAAAGCATTTGCATAAAGCATCCTTATTTGCCTGAATTTTAAATTCTTTCTAGGGGCATTAAAAGCAATGGTGATCTTGTTAAACCCTAGCTCATAGAGACTTTACCCACTTACTGCTTAACGGCGATTTATACACTAGTAGTCCACTAACCAAATCTTTACCAATTAATTAGAACGTACTCGTTGATCCCAAGGGTCACCTACCGGTCCAACTAAGCTCACAATCTAAAGGCAAAGACAGGTTGTTAATCGTGATCCTATTGGTCTAGATGTATTAATTACTATATGGAGAGTTATCCTGGCATCTAGATTACTTGGTCCGTATCACTAGATCCAGTTGAATGATAGGTCGCATACAAAAGTACATAAACAAGTATAAATTGATAAACATAAACAAGCATACAACGAAAAATTAAGCAATCCAGATATAAACAAAACCAAACATTCAGATCTTTATAGTAATGGCTAATACCCAAAGGTATTAGCCTTCAAACATCATAATTAATACAAGAGTAATGGCTTAGCCAAGGTAAACTAACCGAGTTAACGAATGATACCAAAAACTAAACGATTACAAAAGTATAAGAAATTACACATTGTCTGTTATGGATAGGAATGCGTTGCAAGACCTCTTCTGCTTTTTTCTCCTTTGAAAATCAAATTTTGTGGTTTAGGTATCAAGAATATGATTTAGCACACTCAAAACTCATTTTTGATTTTTGTTACTATAGGGTCTGGAGTCGGTGTTGATACGGCGTATCTAAGGTTTTGGATACGGCGTATTAGGTGTTTCTTGAAGTAGGGACCACGTTTGATATCTTCCAGAATATTCACCTTCTATATCTACAATACGGCGTATTGGTCTTTACTGGATACAGTGTATTGATCATGTTGTATTTATCTTTGGTGAGTGCAGGCACAAATACGCCATATCTTCCTTGATGGATACGGCGTATTGGTTGTCAGAACATTAGTCTTCAAAATATCTCCATTTAAGCTCCAGAATGCACGCCTTTTGCTAATATTCCCCAAGTACTCCATAATTACTACAATTCTTAAATACAAACGATTATGTTACAATTCTTTGCAATAATTATACAAAATGGGTTAATTACATGGGATAAACGATGCTATAAAATAGACTTTATTTGATGTCATCAAATATCCCCCCACTTGAATCCTACTTGTCCTCAAGTAGCCTTTAGAAGTTTATAAAAATGTATCTCTAAGGATATTTTTCGTTAAAGCATTTATTCGATCTATTACAAGTACACAACCAAACACCTCATGAAATAGAAAGATGAAAACACTCAAATCACTCAACTAATCTATGTGGTAACATGTAACTAATTCGCTCAATTGCTCGGTCATTGTTGGGAATTATATTTTAGTTGATAAGACAAAACAAGAATGAAACAAGAAGAACTTAAAAGACAAAGGAGGAATTCTTCAAAAGATGTAAGATTTCAGAAGATCTCCTTAAAGAAGGAAACAAGAACATCACCAGAAGTACCATTCTAACAAGGCAGCTGAAGCACACATACATGGCCATAATGACAAAATAGACATGTGTGTTCGATCACATCCTCATTCGAATTTAAACAACGGCTAAGATGAAGAATGATATAGGGTAGGGACCTTTTAACTTTCAGCAAAAGTCGTAAACCAACGAGGCACTTGAGACATGCATACATGGCCGTAACGACGGAATAGACATGCACGCTCGTACACATCCTCATTCTCGCGTAAAACCAACGGCTAGTCATTAGGAAAGAGAAGTAAATTGTTGTTAAATATATATAAATATGAAAAAAATAAGATTAAGCTAAAATACAAGTTGCAGACACTTTTCCGACCGTTACCATGATACTGACACTAAACAATTTACAACTCTTTGATCCATAGATAAAAACAACAACCTACGTTGGCGTTTCCTAGACGGTCAACTTTTCAATCATCCCATACTCTACATACTTTACAAGGAAAGTGGCGATATCTACCACTTTATACAATACTCTACATCGTTGATTTTTAAAACATATCAACGAATAATCGATCGAAATCGTGTTAATTCCTTCGTAGTTGCGAAACGATTATCTTTACCTTTCTTCTCTTTTTTGTGTGCGATTTTTCTAATTATTTTCGATTTTTTTTTTGCTAACACTATAAACTAATACGAAATCGGAATAGTTTTACCATCTCATGATCATAATAATTCCGGATAATTCCTTCGATAATTCCTTCATTCTTTAAACGTACCATAGCATTACGATGGTATTAAAATACATGAGTTTTGACTATAATATACATTCCCATTTGCGATGTGCAAATTTCTTCCAACCATACCAAAATTGACCCAAACACAGAAATAAATACTTTACACTTTAAGCAACTAGCAACTGTAAAAATAACCATTAATCTAACAGGGTACACTAAGGTGTAAAGGTGTAAAACGAAAATTAAAAAAATTTGTGTATTTCCTAAGGAATTGCTCTATGGGTTTTTTTTGTGGAATTTGGGTAAACATTTGGAAACGGATAAGGTTAAATCCTCACAATATCTAACAAGGGTTATTGTGTGCGGGTTATGTATCAAGTAATTTCACAAAAGTATGCTTAATTTTTTTTAAAATTTGAGCATAATTTAAGCATTTTAGTGTGAAAAATAGGACAAGTAAACATTCTAATTCCCATCCCCCCACTTGAATTATACAACGTCCTCATTGTATAGATAAGACATTAAATACGGGAATTAAAAAGAATTAGAATGAGAAACTCCCTTGATATTTGCTCGGTAGATTCTCCATGTTGAGTTTATTGAGCAAGATTGTGTGTTGAACAGCCGCCTTAAAGTTTCAAGACTCCAACACTTCAAGATCTCTAGATTTGGAAATTCTCCACCAATATTCGTCAATATTTCTATCACTTCCTATCTTGGTACCTGCGGTTAATTTAAACTAAACTAAATAAACTAAATACGAGTCAGTCTGGTGAATACGCCCTATCATGTGCATGAATATGCCGTATTGCCAGAACTGACAATAATGTTTTTAAAGTGCATAAAAAGTAAAGACTGATAACGTCCAGACAATTAATACGCCGTATGGTATAGAGCGGATATGCCGTATTGATGTCTGGGAAGACAGACTCGATAAAATTAAATAACAATCCGGGTTGTCTCCCGGGAAGCACTTTTGTTTACAGCGAAGTCTTTAAGTTAGACTTTTCTTCAGCTTCTCTTCATAGTTATTTGGTGTGCGTCACCTTCCATCCGTTGTCCTTTTTTAGAAAAATATCTTGGTAGATTCTGGACATATTATCTTCGTTTCTTTCCCAAATATCAAATTCACATCTTCTTATAGCAATATATTCTTCGTTGGGTCCAAGCGAGTATTGAATAGCTTTAAACTTTTCTGCTTTGCACATTCTTTTGTTAGGTTGCTCATCAATAGATTTGGATGTATTGCTATATTTGCGCTTCGTCTAACTTAGTTCATCTTCCTTTTCGGTGTCGCTCTTTCCACGTGTTTTCAGATAAGGTTAGAAGAAGAAATCAGCAGTAGTATTATTACTTCTCAAAATGCTGTTATCTATTCGTCTTTTATTCTAGATCTCATTTATCCAGGAATGGAATAATACCTTTTTAGTTCTTCCATCCATTTTCATATGTTTATCAAATAATGAATTTACTCGCGATATGAATTCAAGTGGATCAATCCCCGAGTTATTTCCTTCGTCCAACATTTCTTCTTCTCCATCGTATGATTCGGGATAAAATTTACAGAAAAATTTCTCAACAAGTTCTTCCCAAATGGTGATTTTTCTTTCCTTCTCGTTTATCCACCATTGTCGTACGTCATCAGCCAATAAGAGAGGAAAGACTTTCATTCGTAGTTGATGGGAATCCACACCAGGAATGTAGATTAAATCAATCATTTCAAGCACCTTAGCAATGTGGTTCACTACGTCTTCGTCAATCCATCCGTGGTATACACTCTTTTGTAATTCCACATAACTCTCATCGAGTTCAATGTTTATATTGTTACTGGTGATCGAAAGATTCGATTCATTTTGAGCATTCACTAGATATTCCTCTGAAATTAGTTCTGCCATGACTTCTTATGGTATCTTCTTTAGTCTACTAGCTTTGATAAGTACTTCCTGTAAAAAGGGTAAAATATCAGCAGGATTTGCTCTGAAGAAAGATAGAAAAAATTTAAGCACAAAAATCAAATGTGAAAACTTAGGTTCTAATTTTGTTTCAGATGATCGATACGCCGTATTCAATAGAAGTGAATACGTCGTATTAATCAGTTGAATGAATATGTTGTATTCAACAGAAAATTGGATACGCCGTATCCGATGGAAGTGGATACGCCGTATCGAGTTATCGATCAGATACAGATGTTATTAGGAAAACAATTAAATTAAACACACAAATATACAAGCAAACAATTAAACTAACAAATATACAAAATTTACATAATATACAAGAATGTATACTAATCTAATTTATACTACTCCTACGGGTTAGATCTAATCTAAAAACCAAAATATAAAATAAAAATCAAGATTAAATTTCACTCCCCGGCAACGGCACCAAACAACTTGATTAGTCGCTGTTGTGGTGTATATTTTTATGTTTCAAGTTTTTTTAAATTATATTTTTTGCGACTTAACAAAAAAATATGCTTTAACGGTGCAGGGTACACGTTCTGGTGGTTGTAGATTCATGTTTAGTAGGGTGTCAAACACTTGAAGCGAGGTTAAATCTCTCAATTTACGTAACTATCTTTTTGGTTATCTATCTAATTGTAATTCTAATCTAAGGTTCAACCTTTGCTATCCTATGTTAGTTCTAATCCTAATTCTACAGGTAAAAGGAGGGTTTCAGCCTGAGAGACTGGCACAGGTTTGGTGGTGACTACAATCAATTCAAAACACTTTACTACGAGAAAATTAAACAGAAGATAAAAAGGAGGCGGTCAAGCCCTTATGTATAGAAATGTATTTGCCAATCATTAATCCGATTTGAAGTTGGTTTGTTTATTTAGTGCAATGATTACTTTCTCGAGGTGGCATATCATTTTTAGACTCTAGGCGGGACTTCTCCTAAGAACACTAGACACATTCATTCTGTCCACAAATTAAAGCTTATCGCATTTTAATAGGGGCATCATTATTTGCCTGATTATTAATCTATCTTGGGATTAAGAAATGGTGATCTTGTTAAACAATAGCTCATTGAGACTTTTCCCACTTACTGCTTCATGGCTTAATTTATTCTAGTAGTCCACTTGTCCAAACTATCCAATGGAATTCAGAACGTTATTTGTTGAATTATCGTAGGTTGATCCTGTATGTCAACTTGTTTATTCAATAACCAAAGGCAATTATCAGAAATTCTAGTATGCTGCTACTGCGTATGTTAGCAGGATTTAGCTTGGGACAATTATATGTGATCCTATGAATCCTAGATGTATGATTACTATATGGAGAGCTTACTCCCGGCATCTAGATTAAATTGTACTTTTCGTGTCCGTATTACTAGATCCAGTGAATGAATAGGTCGCATACAAAAGCATGTAAACAAGTATATGTGTAATCTGATAAATATTAAACATAGCATACCAATGAAAATTAAGCAATCGAGATATAAACAAAACCAAACATTCAGATCTTCATAATAATGGCTAATACCCGAAGGTATTAGCCTTCAAACATCATAATTAATACATGAGTAATGGCTTAGCCAAGGTAAACTAACCGAGTTAACAAATGATACCAAAAACTAAACGATTACAAAAGTATAAGAAATTACATGTTGTCTCCTATGGATTGAAATGTGTTGCAAGACCTCTTCTGCTCTTTTTCTCCTCTGAAAATTAACTTTTATGGTTTAGGAATCGAGAATATGATTTAGCACACTCAAAACTCGTTTTTAAGTTTTGTATTTATAGAGTCTGGAGGTGTCGATACGGTGTATCTAAGGTTTTGGATACGTCATATTGGGTGTTTCTTGGAGTAGGGACCACGTTTGGTATCTTCCAGAATATTCACCTTCTATATCTCCAATACGACATATTGGTCTTCACTGGATATGGCATATTGATCATGTGGTCTTCGTCTTTGGTGAGTGCATGCACAAATACGCCGTATCTTCCTTGATGGATACGGCGTATTGGTTGTCAGAACAGTAATCTTTGAAATATCTTCGTTTAAGCTCCAGAATGCGCGCCTTTTGCTAATATTCACCAAGTACTCCAGAATTACTGGAATTCTCAAATACAAATGATTAAGTAAAAATTCTTTGCAATAATTATACAAAATGGGTTAATTACATAGGATAAACGATGTTATAAAATAGATGTTATTTGATGTCATCATCCGGTCACAAAAGGAGAGAGGGAAGAGAGAGTTTGTTGTTTGATGTTTTGATGAAATAAAAGTGTGTGTTTTTAAATTGAAGATGTAGACAAAAGAGAGGACATTGAGCTCCAAAATCCTTAGGAGAATTAATCCTTGTGTGGTGGCTGGTTATGTACTAGGGAATGGGAATCCTACATTTTTTTGTCTTGTCTCGAGATTGCATATCGAGTCTAGTTTTGAAAATAATCGGAACCTGAGTTCTTCAATTTAAGCATGTGTTTCAAACATGTTTTAGACATCTTATAATCGTCAAAAGAATTTGATTTAAAGTCATTGTTTTTCTTTAACGTATTAGACTCGATTTAAGTTTCGCTTAGCTATCCTCTTCCCGTTAGTTCCAAGACTAACCCGTAAATTCGCGTTTTATGCAAACGTTACCGAGAAATAAGAAATAACTCATTTTAATAAGTTCATTAAAATGACCCAAAGTATTTAGACGTAGTTAAATTTATTGTCGTGCCGGTACGCGTTGATGACGTTTTTTGCTGTGCGCGGGAAGATTTCCCGGTAAGTGATTAAATTTTATCATAGAAGTTTAGAATATAGAACTTTTGAATCAAAAGTGACTCATTGTTATAGAAATTTGATATTTGACAGTCGGTTAAACCGTAACCGTTTTACGTAACAGAGGTCAGCAGAAATCAACTCTGAGTTTTCTCATAGAAATTTGATGAAATCGTAGTATGTAGATATACAGTCATAGTATTTTAGAATACTAAGACCTAGGAAAAATTTATGGTTATCACAATAGTTTTATAACATAAACAAAAATTATAAAAAAAAATTAAAAATAAAATCAAAAAACGCAAAAAATGTAAGGGGTATGAATGGTGTTTTAGAGAGGGTACTTATAACCTAACCCTTCAGCTTATCATCTGGTTCTCCATTACCTCACCCAAACCAAGCCGCAACAATAGTAATAAATCAACTTTCAGTACTCTCAAACTCGAATCTTAAACACAGAACACTAATTTATTTGCGTATGTTTGAACAACACCACATCTTTAAAGACACGACTTCAAGATCTTATTGTTATGGTCTCGGGTAGGTTTGAGAATGTTGTATGTTTTTCAATTCTAACCAAATATGGAGTATAAAAAATCTGTAATAGCTCTATCTTTATTTTCGTATAAACAAGAAAAAAGTTATGCTTTGATAGATCTATGATGATTTCTTTTTCGTGTGTTAGATCTTTTGAAGGTTATATATTGAATGTAAAACACGAATGAAAAGAAAAATGAGATCTTTTATGTTATGTCTTGTTTGAGTTTGAATCTATGTGTGGAGGATGGGATTTAGGTAGTTATGTGGTTTGTTGTGAAAAGGATGGGTTAGTATATTTATTGGATTTGTTGTTGGTTGAAGTGGTTGTTGCAATAGTTTAGGGTTCATATGGTCTTGTTTTGGTCATGGTTGTTTACTGTTCTCCTTAGCCTCGTCTTTCTTTTGTTTCTGACTCGGTCAAGTTGGTAAATACGATTTGACTCAGTCCATGTTACGACTTAGCGATTTAAATCTGGATCGTTGGATTAGTCTGGTTCAGGTAAGTGAACTCTAAATCGCTGGATTTTAAATGTAAGCAGACTCGATTGAATCCTGGTTCGCTGAGTAGACTCGCTCAAGGTCAGACTCGCTCGAGTCTATGGCTCGCCTGAATCAAAGGCAAAATGTGGTTCCACACGTTTGTTGTTATATTCTTGTTTGCTTGATTCGAGCACAAGACTCATTCTCTAGTTTTAAACAAAAGTAGTACATGACTAAAAAGAGAAAAAACTGCTTTTATAAAATATTGATGAAATCTTTTGATATAAGCTGTTGGGCCACTAAAAGCAGATTTATAAAAAAATATAGTTGACAAAAAGGAAACCAAAACTTGCAACAAAATACATGAATAAATTGACAGATTCTAAGACATACGGGTTAACAAAAATCAAACTGACCTAAGATTGAAACCTAGGCTCGTGATACCAATTGTTATAACCAACGAATCATATATCCAGGGGTCAGGGAGACTCAAACCAAGAGATAACCATATTGTAGTGAGAGAGTAGAGAGATAGAAAAATGTATAAATAAATGAAGAAGTGAAAATGATACAAGAGCCTCACTCCTTCATGGAAGCTGTAGAACCATAAAAGGGGGGGGTGAATATGATTTTCTTGACTTCTTTGAAGTTTATAAAACTTCAAGTATCAAAAGAGCCAAGTGGTGCACTAATCTACTTTGCAAAGTGAACAATAAGTAGATAGAGAGGAAAAGAGAGAAGAAGAGACATCACGATATATACTTGTTCGGGAAGGGGGGTTTAGTCCTTCCGTACGTCCAGTTTCGAATCCACGGCACCGATACTATTCTTAGTATAATCCTTATGGTAGACTACAAACCATAGTACAATTTAACTCCACTGACTTTCAACAAAACTCAACCCTCACACATAAGAGTTACTACCTACGGTATTCCGCCCTTGGAATCCACCCCTAAGAACCCGTGATTCAACTTAACCTATAACCAATAAAGCCTTCCCCTTCGAAGCTTAACAAACCCCAACTAGATCCCCAATGATCTAGGCTTCATCCCACGGATACAAGACTTCCTTTACAACTCGATATTAGAAGATAGTTTGATACAAGAATCAAATCCCTAACCTAGCTTAGAGACTCAATTCTAAAGAAAGTGTATTAGAAAAAAGAACCTCGACATTACACACAAGTATGGATTAGGTATTTATGTGGCTCTCTTGCGGAGATGTGTTCACTTTAATAGAATGATGAGATGAGAAGATTAGAACACTTTGATGTTTAGACTTAGAGGATTAGAGAAGAGAATAGAGAGGAAAGAATGTTTGCAAGAGATGAGGAATACAAAGTCCAAGGGTGGGTATATATAGGCCAAGAGTCCTAAGTTGGGAAAATCAATTCACACCTGGCGCGCTGCCCACACGTCAACGTGTTCCCAACGCTCAATAATCCCAACATTGTTTTTCCTTGGGACTTTGGCGTTTTAGATACCCCTAATTATACTTTACCTTATGACCTTTCAATCATTCTTATGCTTAAGGTCAACCAACTCAAATAGCCATTTGATAAAATGTTTGTGAAGTATTGCAAGCGTTTTGCTTGTTTGATAAAGTAGAGATAGAAAAGAATTATCGAAAGGGGCATTTTGGGTATTCCTCATATGTGTAACTAGCCAAGTTAGGATACAACTAAAGGTTGAAAAGGCTAGTTGCAAACCAAAAGAATATTCTTGGAATATTCCTTGCTTGCTGAGAAAGGGGGGAAATGAATTTGAAATTTGAATTTCAAATTCAATTAAGCACATGTTGGATAAGTGAGATGAGTTATGGATAGGTTGGCAATGAGTTGTCATGAAGTGACCTGATGTGATAGAATAGAGCCTCTTGAGCTCATTTGAAATGGAGGTTTGAGATGAGAAGTGTACACTTGGTTAAGTGGCATGATCAAGGGTTGTGAGAGAGTTGTGTTTGTTATGTAAGCGAGTAGAGAGTGTATAAAAGATGGTTTGTGTTTGTTTGAGAGGTAGCATCAATCCAAGGGTTAAGAATAGAATGAGGGATTTTGGATTAATGAGATGGCATGATCAAGAGAGGAGATAAAAGTTTGTTTGTTGTGTTTGTTTAAGAAACAATCCAATGGTTGATAAGGTAGAGCTGTGGGAAGTTGGATTGATGATATGTCTTGATCAAGGGTTAAGAAAAAGTGTGTGTATGTGTAATTTGAATTGTGTGGAAAAGAATATTAATAGTGAGTATGTGGTGGAGAATGTTTTGAAATGATATGGAAGATATTGGTAGGGAATGTTTGGGACACAAAGGTACACAAGGTACACAAGAAGTACATGTGTAAGGAATATGAGTGGGCATTGCTGGGAAGGTTTATATAAGGAAGGATTATGTGTAGGAAGGTTATTTGTGTTTAGGAAGTGTTTAAGAGGATAAGTATGAAGTTGATGGTGTTTAAGATGAAATTAAAGGATTGATTTGGGTTAATAATCACATTGCCATTAAGAAGAAAAAGAGTGGGCAAATGTGATTATGGGATGGTTTAAGAAGAAAGTATTTGATGTGTACGTAGAAGAAGGAAATCACTTATTGGGTAAGAAGGTTTAATAAGTGATTAGATAGAATGAGTAGAAGGAGTGTATGGAGGAAATGAGGACTTGTACATGTGAAGAATTAGTACGTAAAACATTTGTATGTAAGGAAGTAAGAAAAGTCAAAGTATGATTAACTTCTAAATACAACAAACTTAATTAGTCATTTAGACTTTAATCTAAGATAATAAACATTAGATTTGATCACTAATCATCTTGATGCAAACAAGCTAAGTGCTTTGCATCTTAAGTAAAGCATATCTCATATCGGGAAAGGATGCGTTTACGTAAAGTGACCTTTGACTTAGTTTGAGCAATAAGAGAGTAAAACCCATTACATGATTAGGATCAATTATGAATCCGAGCAACAATGGGTTCGATCATTAATCATTATGATACAAAGAAGCTAAGTTCTTTGCATCGTAAGTAAAGCATATCCCATAGCGGGAAAGGATGCATTTATGCAAAGTGGCATTTGACTATGGTTTTGAACCAAAACGGAGTATCCTTATATGATTAAGAATCAATCATAGTCCAGATTAAAGTCAAATATTATTTTTTTTTACTTGTAATTGAGAGCATGATCATACTAGGTTTAGAAAGATATTTCGGCCCTGGCCATAGGCGTTTGATAAAAGATTTGAGTTGGCCTACTCCTCTCAAAGTCTAAACCTCATTTAAAGTGTTCATAAATGCTCAAATATCATATACATACCTTTATTGAAGTTTCCACATGTGTCGGGTAAGAGGAAAGCCGGCAAAATCAAATCCGTAAAAACAGACTTCTCGAGTGGCGTGCAGGCCAAGCGTTGACGCGTGCCCAGCCCGCCAAAGGCGAATATCCAGTTTTCTAGATTTAGGCTATCGTTGGTTATTTTACGTTTTACGAATGTTTATTTGTCATTATTAAAACATAAATGAGATCCTAGTCAATGTTGCACCAATAATCTCCCCCTTTTTGATGATGACAAATAATATTTCGGAAAGCAAATAAAATTACAAACATAGCGAAGATGAAGACCGTCATTGATGAAGTTCGCATCTTGATCTTGGCCTTGTAATTTTGTGAAGCTTGAACATTACATTGTCTTCACCTTGAGTCTTACATAGCTACATGTATGTTATGGCTCTTTTGCTTCCGTAAGCTTTCCTTCTTCCATAATTTGCTTGCTATAATAAGCTTCAAGGATTTTTTTTTCCTTCTCCCCTTTTTGTCAAATCAAAAAGGCGAGATCTTGGTCTTTAGAGGAAGGTTGGTATCTTTGTAGAAGAGAAGAATCGATAGCATTGTATATGCTCCCCCTAGATCGTTACTCCCCCCTTGTTCTAAGGCGGGGATCCATGGGTTAAGGGAATCACCTTCGAAGGTGTTCTTGGCTATACTAGCAACAAGTAAACACAAGACAACAAAGGCAAAAAAACATATACACATGTGAAAGTCCAAAGTGGGTTAGCTTACCATTTGGAATCTTGGAAACATAGAAGTGTATAAATGTGGATTATTTTGACTTTGTACAATGTTGCATATCATCATATACATATTTTAGAATTTTATTTGTATAGTTATTCATGACTCAAATTACTTTTTATTGAGCAAGCTAGAGATAATAAATACGCAAGCAAGACTCATATTTTATTAGAACATAAAACCATATAGGTTTCTCATAGGTTGAACATTTGATTGAGCCAATTGCCAACATCACATACTCTTTAAATTATCCTACTTATCAAGGTCATCCTTTGATTCTAGTTTATTACTAATTTCTTCAATGACACCACACATGTTGGTGGTTATTGCAAGCATAAGTTTAATAGCTTTGTTAATGGAGGAGAGCATATTTTTGTTTTCTTCCCTGAGGTCTTTGATTGAGTTGACCATATTTATTGTGTTTTCACAATAAATGGAGTTACCATTCTCAGTGAGATTTGGGCTTAAGGGATTCCCTATCTTATCCCAAATCTTGTCTTCTCTCATTTAGGGTGAGGAGGGATCCGGTTGTTATAGAATTACTATTTATCGTTGCTTCACTAGGAGCTTGTGGAATGCCATGATATCATTGTTATTTCTTCATCATTTGGTGTTCGTCCGCTTCAATCGTGAATTCGTTACTTGAGATTTCAAACATCTCTTTATCAAGCACACTTCTTGGAGTGTCTTCTTGATTATCCGAAAGCACCATAATTATATGAGGGTTTATGATAGTGTAGAAGATAGTGATTTAGTTAATTATGTAAAGGATTTTGAATTTTGGCAAGTGGCTTTTGAGAGATTAGACTTGGTACTTTTTGATTCCTTAAAGTTTTAAGGTAGTTATACTTTTTGGTAAGTAAGATACTTTATTTTGGTGATAGAAAGTTTTAGGTTGAGAATCTAGTAATAATGTGTTGAACTTAAGATTGTGATTTGAGTACTTTGTTGAATTTAGTGATTTTGTTTTAGATATGTTCAAATTTATTAATTGAGGATGGGTGATTTAGTTACACAAACTAGTTCCCACAAGTATTGCATGCACCAAAGGTTGTCCATGCATAACACTTTCATTGTAGTTTGTTGTGTATAGATCCTTAATCACCATTTTGGATTTTCGGTTATGATAACTTTATTTTTGTTGCCTTACAAGGAAAATACGTAGGATCTCGGATGAGTGTTCCAAGTTATCAAACCTACTTCAATATGCATTTTATTCCCTTTGGATATTTTACACATAAATTGTGTTAATGATACATAATCCATTATGCACTAGCAAGAGGTGCTAACATAATATCTCGGACTTATGATCGAAGATTTATGTCAACATTGAAAATAATAATTACCATAGTGGAATGATAAAAAATTTCATAGTTTCTCGGATGAGACAACTAAATTATCATGTTTATTATTTATGTATTTTAGTATGTTTACATGAAGTTCACTTTTCTTCCATTCTTTTCTACCTAATACACATAACATGCAATCAACACTTAAAATGAACAAGTTGACACAAATGCAGCATTTTCAACACAAGGATGAGTTGTGATCCAAGGTGATTTTGTCAATGAATTTTTTAGTTACACAAACTAGCTCCTACAAGTGTACATGCATGCACCAAAGATTGTCCATGCATAACACTTTCATTGTACTTTTTTGTGTAGAGATCCTTAATCACCATTTTGGATTTTCAGTTATGATAACTTTATTTTCAACGCGATTACCACAATATTGGCAAGATATAGATCAAATTTCTTGCTCATGGCACATAGGTTTGACATGTAGAATCCAAGATATGTCAACCATAGTTTGAATAATGCATTGACATTTATCCTTCATCTTGTTAAAACAACAATGTTGTTTAACTTCCATGCCTTTTACATATTTCCTAGCACATAGCTCATAAGCACATAAGCTCTAAGAGCACGATTATTTCTAAAAGGGTATGCAAACAACTTCTAGACTTTTAACCCCTCACACTCTCAAATTGATATCCTATGGTGCATGTAAACCATGAACATCCTCAACTAGACTCGTGCAATTTGGTCTTTGAAAAATGTCATGCAAAAAATCCTAAGCTTGTTTAGTCTTAGACCTAAGTGTTCTCTCATTTAACTCAACATTAATTTGTAATGATGGAGACGCATTGAGATCTTGAACTTCGGGTTCATCAATCCTATCATCTTCTACCAAAGAAGATGACTTGGGCTCGAGTAAGCTCTCATCAAAGGTAACATTAAAAGATTTCTCAATCCTCATTGTTTCCTTGTTAAGCATAATGTATGCTTTACTAGTTTGAGAGTATCCTAAAAACACACCTTCGTACGACTTTGGGTCAAACTTGGTGAGATGAACTTTTGTGTTAACTATAAATACTTTACAACCAAAGACCCTAAAATACTCAAATAACGGCTTTCTATTTCTAAGGATTTTGTAGGGTGTTTTATTAATGAATTTTCTAATATAGACCCTATTAAATATGTATGTTGTCGTATCTAAAGCATGACACCAAAACTTTTGTGGAATGGAATGCTCGGCTAACATAGCATGACTCCTGTTTCTTAACTTGCGATGTGTTCTTTCAACATTCTCATACGATTGAGAAGTGAACGGGCTTGACTAGTTATAAGATATTCCATGTTGTTCACAAAATCTTCCAAATTGCAATTGATCAAATTTACTAGTATGATTTGTTATAATTGAAACAATAGAACAATCATGTAGGTTTTTAAGCTTTTACGCAATATTTTAAACTTTTCTATGACATCTTCTTTAGACTCTACAAACACAACCCAAGTGAAATTTGAGTAGTCATCTACGATTATTAAAGTGTAGAAGTTACCTCCATAACTTTGAATAGAAGATGGACCAACCAAATCTAAGTGTAACAACTCTAAAACCCTATTAGTTGACACTTCTTTCTTAGCCCTATTGTTTGCATTCTTGACTTCCTAGAGCATACGTATCACAAAAGTGTCTCTCAAATCTTAACTTTGGTAGGTTCCTAACTAGCTCGTTGGAAGCTATGTTTTAAACTAACCGCATATTGGCGTGACCTAACCTCCTATTCCAAAGTGTTGAGTTATCTACCACGGATGCAAGACAAATTTGTTGTTTGGAGTTATCTCCCAATTTGCACGTATATAATCCATTTTCCTATGTCCTTTAGCTAGCGTTTTATTATTTTTACTAATAGCACAATCCTTTTTAGTAAAGCTAACTAAGCAATCATCATCACATAATTGACCTACACTAATCAAATTAAAAACTAAACCACTAACATGCTCAACATTTTTAATTGTAATAGAGTCATGAGAAATATTACCTCCACCGACGACCTTGCCCTTTAGGTTGCTCCCAAATACGACATGTCCACCATCATACTCCTTGTATGAAGTAAACAATCTTTTATTCTCGGTCATGTGCTTAGTGCAACCACTATCCACAATCCAATCGTCCAGAAGTAGATCGCATTTAAGACATACCTACATGCAAATACAAATTCATGGTCGTGGTCCTAATTTTTTGATGGGTCCGTTGTGGTTAGCATGTATTATGCCCAAGTATACCATTCTTGGGTCTTGTAGTAAGGCACATAGTTTATGTAGGCCGTACCTTGAGAACGCGGACCAAGGATTATTTTGAAAATCATGGGCGTTTTGAAAGTTTGGTCCAACGCTCCAAGGTGTTTTTAGCCTTTGATTTGGGTAGGAGTTTTCTCTCCTTTGGAATGTGCTAGGTTGATGATGCGAAGATCTTTGGTTTTGATAAACATTTCTTCTTTCGAAAGAATGGTTGTTTTAAAAAGACGATCTTCGAACATATGAGTTTAAAGGTCTCATATGTGGTGTGGGTAAAAAAGGTTTAAGGTCAACTCGAGGTTGTGTGTATCCAAGTCCATTGTGAGAGCCCGAGTAATATCCTTGATCTCTTGTATTCACTCTTGTAATGGGTGCTTGAGGACCTCGAGTGTTTGCAAAATGAGTTTGAGGGACAACGGGTTTAACAAAGCTAGTTGACGCAATTTCCTTTTTGACTTTCTTTTACAAACACTATAGGTTTGCGTGGACTTATGGAAGTGGTTTATCATTCTTTGAAAATCCAAGACCTTCCTTATCTTGGGATATTTTTTGACGACTTAGCATATCGTCTAAAGCAATGTTATTTTCTTTGAATTTTGAAAAGTTTAATGCTTCATCTTGAAGTTTAGAAACATTACATTTTAAAGAGTCAACCTCTAGTGTGAGTTCGACACATTTTTGACAAGGTTCAACCACCTCTTTGGTGTTAATAAGTTTCTTTACTTCAAGTTCAAGATCGTTAACTTTACTTGAAAGTTTTGAATTCTCATTTTCTAGAGAACGTTTTTCTTTTAAAAAAATTTCAAAAGTTTTAGTAAAATCTTTGTTAAACCTTAAGAGTTCCTCATTCTCTTTTTGCAACTCAATATAATTCAAATTAATACTAGAGCTAGATGGTTTGGTTACTACCTCTTGAAAGTCGATTGCCATGAGACAAGTTGTGTCGTTTAGAGGTCCATTGCCGTCTTTACTATCGCTCCATGATCCTCTGACAAAAGCCTCGTTCTCCTTCGGCTTTCTACCCTTACCAGCGAAGAGTCCTTCTATTCCGCAATTGTAGCAATCCCCCTTTGGCTTCGACCCTTCACCACCTTTGTTTCTAAATTTATTACCACGGCTCTTTCCAAACCTATTTCCGCCATTACCAAATCGATTTCCCAGTCCAAACTGATTACCTTTATGGAAGAACTTTCGGAAGTTCCTAGCTAATAAATTGAATGCTTCGGCTTCTTCTTCATCTACTTCTTCATCACTTTCTCCTTGACTATCGCTATCATCACTAGTTTGCTCCCTAGTAACTTTAGCTTTAAGAGCTAATGACTTGACCTTTTCTTTAGTAGTCTTAAAATCCACACCATCATTGTCCAAGACCATTTCATAAACCTTAAGGTTCCCAATTAGCTTGTCAAGAGGAAGAGTAGCCAAGTCTTTGGCTTCTTCAATGGCCATTACCTTAGCTCTCCATTTTAGTGTAAGAGCACGAAGAAACTTTCTAACATGATTCTTGCTAGAGTAGTTCGGATCTAAAGATTTGAGACTAGTCACAATAACATTGAATCAAGTGAACCGAATGCCCTTGACCAAGGCAAAAGGTCAAATTCCACAAAAGGATAAAATACACAAGATAGAATCAATTATAAAAAGTTTCCGGAAGAGATATTCGGGTGTATGTCCCAACGATGCGCAATGAAGTTTCCTGGTTTGATGAGAAATTGAAGGATGGGATGGAGAATATTTTAATATGATGGAAACACTGATATAATTAGAATTAATTAAATAAAACTGTTTAACTTACGGGGGAAACAAAATTAGTTATAGGGAATCTAAAATTAAATCTATACTAAAAACGGGGGGAACTAGAATCAGGTTATCGGGAACCTAAATACTAAAAATTAAGCAAAATAAATGCTCAATTGAAATTAAAACTCAAAAATTAAATTCTAATTTGTTAATTTAAAAAAAAAAAAAAAAAAAAAACTAGAAATAAAAACGGGTGGGTTTGAATGCCAAACGAAAAAGAAGGTAAAAACCACTCGGTAAACGGGTCTATGACGGAAATTTAAGGAAAAAATTAAACCTTATACTAAATGTTATATTTTTCCTAGGACACTAAATGACAATAAGAAAATGTTTATAAAAAAAGAAAAATATTTTTTTATTAATTTTTGAAATTTTTATGATTTTTCAAGATTTAATTAAATAACAAAAAAAAACTTTTCTAAAAATTAAACTAAAATTTTCTTTTATTTTTCAAAAATACTAATTTAAAATGAAAAATTAATGCAAAAGAATTTTAATTTTTTCAACTATTTTTCTATTTTTTTATGATTTTATAAGAAAAAAGTAATAACTAAAATCTATTTTAAATTTCTAGAAAATACATCCTTTAATGAGAAAATATAGGGAAAATGGTTATTATAAACTTACGAATGTGCAGAAAAATTATGTATGGAACAAAAAGCCCCAATTTCTATTGGCTAATTGAACCCTAATTTGCTTAATTAAAATTATAAACCCTAATTAATAAAACTAAAAACAAAAATATTAACTCTATTTTATTTATTAAGAAAGACAGGGTAGAAATGGTAAGAAAGGAAAGAACAGGGTAGGCGGGGTAAGTAGGGAAAATTTACACTATAATAGAATCGGGTAACCCTGAACTATGGAAAAAGAACTAAACAGACCCTACGCTAGTGCTTATTTTTGGCTTATTAAAATTTGAGAATTAGCAAAAACTTAAAACTACAAAGTTGCTAAGGGGATATACTAAACAACTTTAATAAAAGCACTTTGCACTTTTAACCAAAGAATAAGCTATAAAATAAGCTGATTAATCTCTGTCACAGTAAGTGCTTGTTTTAGGACTGTTTTGGATTTGAGCTTATTTCTTGCTTATTACTTGATGAAATTTAAAAGCAAAAGAATCTATGTAAAGTATACTAAGGACTTCTGAAAAGAAATTCACTAAGTTCTAAATAACATTTCAAGAAAATTGAGCTCAAAAGGATGGATAGCAACAACAGTCAAAGCTGTTGTTGCTGATGCAGTTGGTAAAGGAACTAATGCAGGTTTATTTTCTACTTTAGAAATCTTGTAACTACTCAGTACATGTAAATGAAATTGCACTAATCAATTTTTACATCTAAAATGCTTTTTGAGGACTTTTATCTACAAAACCCAATTGCTCAGAACCTGCCCTGGTGAAATGTCAAGTTTTAAGCTTATTAAACTCTGTAAAATCTCCAAACTAACTTTAAATATCTCTTTTTAAACTACCTAAACTATGTTTAAACTCAACTATATAAGAAGGTTTATAAACCAAAATGTTTTTGGGGACTTTAAAAGTCAAAACAGTAGTTTTCAATTTCCAAACACTCTTTTAAAGTTTGCTGTCAAAAACAAATTGAGTTTTATAACTTGTTTAAAAACTAATTCAGCTAAAAAATTTTATCTATTCTACTATTATTAAACTAGATGAAAGCTATTTGAGCTGTAAAAATTAGTTAGCTTATAGGAAAATAAGTTTTACTCTACTGGGATTAACTTCATTATGACGAATGGAAAATTAAGTGAGAGTATTCAACTAAAATCTTATGAATAACTAAAGACAGCTTATAACAAACTTAATACCAACATTATATTAAACAGAATTAAACAACCTTAAATTAAGCTTGAATTTTGCCAATAGTAATTTACAAAGAACTCTTAACTTTTTATATTAAAAACAGAAATATTACAACATAAAGCTTTTAAAACAACTGAGTATAATAATCTTAAAGCAAACTTAATTAAATTTTACACTAAGATAAGGAAAAAAAAACAGGGGTTCTTTTCTCGGCTTGTTCTCTTCTCTTTTATAGAAGCTCCAAGCCTTCTCTTGGACTTGGGTTGTGTTTGCTGTGAGAGTACAAGGCAGCATACTCAATCCTAGCCCTCCATTCCTTTCTCTTCATCTCAGTCCATTGAGGGGGATGGGTTTTTTTTTTTGTAAATTTCCAAGTTGGGATGGGTTATAGGGGCAGTAGTGTGAGTGGGAAGTGGTATGGGTTGGCTGTGGGTTGACTAGGGAGGTGGTTTGGGAGTGAAACCGTGGGAAAGGGTGGTATAAGGTTGGCGGGAAACGGGGAGGTACAGTTATGGGTGCAGGGTTTTAAAAGAGAAGTATGGGGAAAGTGCAAAAGCACCCCCCATCTTTGGCTCTCTTTTCATTCTATTATAAGCCGAAAAATAGTTATAAATAGGTCTTTGGTTATTGACACAAATGGTCCTTGTCGTTTTATAACAAAAGGAAACAAAGAGAGTTTTGGTAAATTGCAAAACCAGCCCCTTTTGGTTTAACATAATAAAGAATTCCATTTGGCAGTTTTTAGTCCCTCTCTTTATTTCACCAATTTTTCTTTTATTTAAAACACTTTTTAAAATTGGCAATTTAGCCCCTAAAGTTTATAAAAATTGAATTGTGGGCTTTGTTGGGCTTGGGGCTTGTATTGGGCCCAATTGAGTGTGTCTGGGCCCAATAAGGTTCAGGATTGGTCATTGGGCTTTTTCAAGCCCAATAAGGTTATGAAGTGGGTTTTGTGTGTACAATGGCTGAGATTGGCTGTAACTGGGCTAGGATTGGGCCCTTCTAAAGTCTTCACAGTCTTTGTCAATGCACAAATATGGGCTGTGAAATGATTGAGGGCGCCCTTTGGGTTGCACAGTCTTCATAGTTTATACTATTGGGCTTTCCGGCCCAATCAGATGGGTTAAAGATTGCATCCATTAGTATTATTCAGTTTCCGGGCTCCGGTTTGATGCAGATCATTAGTATTGACTCTGACTTTGAACATTTGTGGACTTTGGCTGTGGATTCTGCACACTCTTTTCCATTCCATGCTCAGTTTGTCTTTTTGGCTTGGGTTTTCGGTCTTTTTGTGATATCCACTTCTCTGCACCATACAAATCAAAAAAATATATTTGGCAGTTTTTGTCGTTTTTGGTCATTTAAGCTTGTTTTAGAGGTAAAAGATATGTGTAATTAAGCACTTATCAAAATCCCCCAAAACTAAGGTATTGGTGTCCTCACGCAATGTTATGAAGGTCAACATGTAAGCCCCGTTTTTCACCATTTTCTGTATTTACCCTACTTACATCTAATATTTTTGGATTTTCTCATTTTTTTACAAGTTTGACTTCTTTATTTTTATTATACTGGGCTAGGATCATAATGAGAAGTCAGGCGCCCGTTGGTTGATCTACGGATGTCCTGACGGATAATTTAATCGTCTCGATTTTTACAAGTTCCAAGCTACGCAATTAAACAAGATTCATTGTCGATATAAAGTTTAGATGTTAATCCCTCATTACTTATGACTTGTGAACTATTCTCAACTCCCATCCCACATGGATATACGATTGAATGTGTTTGTACTCATTTTTAATTAACCATAGCCAACTTATTGTCATTAGTCATAATTCAAAATATATGACTCAAAGCTACAACTTATTAAAGACTTGTAACTTGATTCGAGATTTAAATTTTAGATCCTTTTTGCAACATTTTCAACATTAGTAATCATAAGTTCTTAAAGCTAGAATGCGTTGCTTAGTTTGTACCCCTAAAACCTAGTGGTTAACGGGTAGGATATCACAACCAAACGACCGATGTTCTTAGTATGGAATACCCACCCCGTTTGCTAGCGTAGTGGGAAATCACACAAACCTTTCTTCCTAAAAATGGCTTAAGGATTGGTGTCTTAGTTTGAACCCTCACCTAGACCTTTCTTCCAAGTGAGATATCACGGCACACCAAATCCCTAGAAGTAAAGACGTCTTAGTTTGAACCCCCACTTCGTTGCTAGCGGAGTGGGATATCACGACACATCTTTTACTTGCTCCATAATATCAACTGCATGCTTCATTGGCAAAATTTCAATATTTATGCATTTTTGCATTCACATTTCATTCATGCTTCTTTGGCATTTATCTTTTTAATCACTATAAAATCTCGTTTTGAAAACTCAAGTTACAAATTTGAAGCTTTTTCTGAAAACATCGATTGACTTAGTTGAATTAAATTGAGTACGTATGATTAGGTGGATTAGAAATTCACGGGAGAGAAAACCACAAGTTACTTGTATAAGTTTTTAGAAAGAATCTTGCCTCTTAGCACATAAACTTATATTTAACTCTATCATTTCTCGTTCTTCACATTATTAAAATTCAAAGCTATAGAATTCGTGAAAGCTTGGCCTAAAGGAACTAGTGGGTGCTCATCCGCTTTGAATCAAGTCAAAAAAATTATTCTTTTTCTTCCAAAAGAAAAGCAAAAAACTGTGACAAAGTACTTATTATTATTTTGAAAAAATGTTCAATTTTTTCATTTTTTTGGTCTTTTGGTGGTTAAAAACGGGTTTAGTGGTAACAATGCTGGCAGGCAACTAATCAAAATCGAAAGATACCCCACCAAACTAGAACTAAACATCGTCCCTCGATGTTTTTTGAAGGGTTATACAATAATCCTTAGGCCATCAATTTATGAGGTATGCAAAAGATAAAACCGTTAGACGTAAGATTAAGGATATCGGATTTCCCAATATGAAGTGAGGATGTGAACCTCTTGATGAATGACAAAAACTGAAGAGTCTTCACAATCAGGGCAATCCTGGACAATAAATAAAACAACACATGGAAACACGGGGTAAGTAATGGAAAAGATAAGCTATTCTTACAAACAAACAAACACTTATAACTAACTACGGATAAGCTTGGGGTTGCCTCCCACGAAGCGTTGTTAGGGTCGCGATGCGTTGACCCATCACAGGATTTATGTGATTCCTTGATGGAAACAAGTAGGAAATTAAATCATCATCGGATCTTTCATTCAAGTGACTACGATAAGTATTGAATTTTATGAAAGTTCCACTCAGATGAGATACATACGGCATGAAAAGAAGAATGATATTGAAAATGTCGGGATCAAATATGGTATCTTCATCCTTAAGGTGAGCAAGAAGGAAGGCGGAATAACGGATAAGCAAGGAAATGGGAGAGAAAGATCCATACCAACATAGCGAACACATTCACTAGTGGGTATGAATCTTGCTCCGGATGGGTATGGGTGGGGTAAAACATTAGGCCATCTACGGGATGTGTTCCCCACATCAATGGTTGAATTTCCGCATTGGACGATAATCAACATAAGATTCGAAACTCGGGAGAAGGGAAAATAGAAGTATTGTCATCTACGAGTCGACATCATCACTTCAATACTGGTGGTATTGACAGTTCATCAGCAAGAAAAAACAATGTCAATCTCCTCCATAAAGAGAATCATTATCCGCAACGGGGATATAAGATGGAGGAGGAGAGAATTCGATAGCTTAGAATTGGCTTTGAAGAGCTTGCTGGAAGGTCGAGGAGAAGGTTATCGTGAGCAAAACTTCCAAAAAAAAACAGAATATTACTTCGGGGTTCAAATTCAACTACTCAATTTTGGGGGGAATTGATTTAGGAAGAGATGAGTTCACCGGCGACTCATTTGAAAGAGGAAATCGATCTTAGGAGATGAATCAATCGAAATGTCTCGATTTAGCACGGATTCTCCAAGATCAGATTCTGCATCAAAAAGAATCAATTCCGGTGGAATTGAATGGATGCTTCCAGACTCTTCATTAATTCGGATCTACCTTAGTCGAAGCCATTTCTTCATCAAGATCAAAGAGAGGATTAGAGAGAAAATGTTAAATTTTTCTTTTGGAATGTCTCTCGGGAAAAATGACTCGTCACTTAAGGTAAAATCTTATCGTTATCGAAGTGAAGGGTTGGAGGAAAGTACAATCATGATTCTTTGAAGAATCATCATATGGAGGCAAATCTCACTCATCGTCGGAAAAATCCTCGAAGTAATTGGTTTGGGACAAGGTTCTCGAACAAGACTTTATGAATTCGTTTTCCGATTCGTTGCCGGATTGATGTCAAGATGTGTCCCCCAAACTTAGAGAGTTAACGGGGCTCTTTGGTTGGTGATTCGGGTGTGATTGCAATGGTATAGTCCCTCGTCATCATCATTATCACAGTAGACGATGAGGTTCGCGATTCAAGTCGGAAGTATATTGATGTCTCTGATAGCTCGTCATTATGATTTTCACATCTTGAAAAAAAGTTTGCTAAGTCAATTCTTGCACTTCCTCGCGGATTGAGTTGTGCTTAACTTCAAAAAAAAGTTGTCCCAAGCTTGCAAATAGAAACTAGGCGTTTTTCACCAAAAGAGAGTACGATTAAAAATTTTTGAGGAAGCTTTCAATCGTGATTTTCATTAGGTCCTCTTGGGCTTGCAAAGCTTCCTTGCTCTATTGGTTCGAGGAGGTTGTTTATTGAGGAAAAATTGCCGGGGTTTTGAAGTTGGTCAAAACCGTTAAAAAAGAATGAGAGTTTTGACTTCATCGGTTGACATTCCAATAGTCGCCTGAGGCCCCCTACAAATTTTCACAGCAAAGATTTTGTGTTGAAGATTATCAAATCTTGCGGGGACTTGAAATCAAGGCTGTAATCTGGCTCTGATCGATAACATTGGCTTTGAGGTGTTACCTGCGTGGCAATATTGAGTATCGGTTCCCGCATAAATTCACACAAGATTTGCTGTGAGTGTGTGGGGTGGTGAGAGAAACTTGGAGATTGATCAAAAGAGTACGGGGTTGAAAAATCGATTTTGATTTCCATTTCCAATGTAGAACTAAGACAAATCCATTAATGAGAGACAACCGCAATTTGGCACTGTTCTTGCCAATACGAATAAAATAAGAAGTTATCCGTGGTTGTCCACCACCCTACACAATCAAAACAGAGATAAGACTCCATCAGAATTAAACAAATATGGGGACACGAAAAAGAATTAAACGGTTAAGAGGAAAAAGAAGATTTTTTTTTTTTTTCGGATTTATTAACAACATAATTCACAATTGGACAAAATCAGATAAGATAACTTAAGCCAAATAATCGATCTTACTTCACGGTAGCTCTCAGAATGAAAAACGCACAGGCGGACGGTAGGCAGTAGATAGCGCGAAGCTTTAATTTCTTCTTTCGGGTCGTAGTTCCTAGGAACAACCCCTCCTTATACCAAACTTTATAGTTTGTTAATCAGAATGAGGTGAGCCGTATAGCGGAAGTGACACAGAAGGAAGTTTTTTTAAATCTTTGGTTCGATGGGAACTCAGTACGTTCACCGGAAACTTTATTATGATAATACTCAGTTAGAATATTATATTTTGGTCTAATTTACCAATTAGTGATTTTAATTTTTATGGACAATTTTTTTTTTTTTTTTTTTTTATGAAATTTTACTAATAAAAGAAAATGAAAAATATTTTGTGTTATTTTAATTATGATATATTAACATAAGACAGATCAGATCAAAAGTCAGATAACAATTTTCGTAGCAAATGCCTCCCGGCTAACGCGCCAAAAATTGATTCGCGGTTAAGCACACACTTATATAGCAACCCTAATACAGATCCTAACCGAATGCCCTTGACCAAGGCAAAAGGTCAAATTCCACAAAAGGATAAAAATAACAAGAAGAATCTTTAAAAAAGATTCCGGAAGAGATATTCCGGGTCGTATGTCCAACGAGGTTGCAGTTGAAAAGTCAAATCCTGTTTGATGAGAAATTGAATGATGGAGAATATTTAGATATGATGGAAACACTGATATAATTAAAATTAATTAAATAAAACCTAATTTAATCTACGGGAAACAGATATAGGAAATGGGGATCTTAAAAACTACGGGAAACAAAATTAGTTATAGGGAAATCCTAAAATTAAATCGCTACTAAAATTACGGGGAACAGGAATCATGGTATCGGGAAACCTAAATACTAGAATAAGAAAATAACTGCTAAATTAAATTAAAACTCAAAATTAAATTCTTAAAATTAAGTTTAATTTAAAAAAAAAAAATTAGAATAGAAAACGGAGGTCGTTGATGCCAAACGAAAGAAAAACGGTAAAAACGCACTCGGTTAAAACGGGTCTAAAGACTGAAATTTAAGAAAAATTAAACCTATACTAAATGTTATATTTTTCCTAGACACTAAATGACAAAAGAAAATTTTATAAAAAAAGAAAAATATTTTTTTATTAATTTTTGAATTTTTTATGATTTTTCTAAGATTTAATTAATTAACAAAAATAAACTTTTTCTAAAATACACAAAATTTTTCTTTTATTTTCAAAAATACTAGATTTAAAATGAAAATATGCAAAAGAATTTTAATTTTTCAACTATTTTTCTATTTTTTTTGATTTTTATAAGAAAAAAAAGTAATACTAAAATCTATTTAAATTTCCTAGAAAAATAAACTTTAATGAGAAAAAATATAGGAGAAATGGTTTTTATAAACTACAAAGGGTGCATGCAGAAAAACTTATGGAACAAAAAAAGCCAATTTTCTATTGGCTAATTGAACCCTAATTTGCTTAATTAAAATTATAAACCCTAATTAATAAAACTAAAAACAAAAATATTAACTTTTTTATTTAATTAAGAAAGACAGGGTAGAAATGGTAAGAAAGGAAAGAACAGGGTAGGCGGGGTAAGTAGGGAAAATTTACACTATAATAGAATCGGGTAACCCTGAACTATGGAAAAAGAACTAAACAGACCCTACGCTAGTGCTTATTTTTGGCTTATTAAAATTTGAGAATTAGCAAAAACTTAAAACTACAAAGTTGCTAAGGGGCTTATACTAAACAACTTTAATAAAAGCACTTTGCACTTTTAACCAAAGAATAAGCTATAAAATAAGCTGATTAATCTCTGTCACAGTAAGTGCTTGTTTTAGGACTGTTTTGGATTTGAGCTTATTTCTTGCTTATTACTTGATGAAATTTAAAAGCAAAAGAATCTATGTAAAGAATGTAAAGTATACTAAGGACTTCTGAAAAGAAATTCACTAAGTTCTAATAACAATTTCAAGAAAATTGAGCTCAAAAGGATGGATAGCAACAACAGTCAAAGCTGTTGTTGCTGATGCAGTTGGTAAAGGAACTAATGCAGGTTTATTTTCTACTTTAGAAATCTTGTAACTACTCAGTACATGTAAATGAAATTGCACTAATCAATTTTTACATCTAAAATGCTTTTGAGACTTTTATCTACAAAACCCAATTGCTCAGAACCTGCCCTGGTGCAAATGTAAAGTTTTTAAGCCTTAAACTCTGTAAATCTCCAAACTAACTTTTAAATTCTCTTTTAAACTACCTAACTATGTTAAACTCAACTATATAGAAGGTTTTAACAAAATGTTTTTGACTTTAAAAGTCAAAACCAGTTCAATCCAAACACTCCTTTAAAGTTTGCTGTCAAAACAAATTGAGTTTAAAACTTGTTTAAAAACTAATTCAGCTAAAAACTTTTATCTACTTCTACTAATATTAAACTAATGAAGCTATTTGAGCTGTAAAATTAGTAGCTTATTAGGAAAAATAAGCTACTTACTCTACTAGGGTTTAACTACTATTATGACAGAATTGGAAAATTAAGTGAGATTATCTCAACTAAATCTTATGAATACTAAAGACAGCTAATAACAAACTTAAACAACATTATATTAAACAGAATTAAACAACTTAAATTATGCTTGACATTTTGACAATAGTAATTTCACAAGAACTCTTAACTTTTTATATTAAAAACAGAAATATTACAACATAAAGCTTTTAAAACAACTGAGTATAATAATCTTAAAGCAAACTTAATTAAATTTTACACTAAGAAAAGGAAAAAAACAGGGGTCTTTTTCTCGGCTTGTTCTCTTCTCTTTTATAGAAGCTCCAAGCCTTCTCTTGGACTTGGGTTGTGTTTGCTGTGAGAGTACAAGGCAGCATACTCAATCCTAGCCCTCCATTCCTTTCTCTTCATCTCAGCCATTGAAGGGGGTGCGGGTTTTTGTAAATTTCCAAGTGGGAAGGGTTATAGGGGCAGGGTGAGCTGGGAAGTGGTATGGGTTGGCTGGTGGGTGTACTAGGGAGGTGGTTTGGGAGTGAAACCGTGGGAAAGGGGGGTATAAGGTTGGCGGGAAACGGGGAGGTACAGTTATGGGTGCAGGGTTTTAAAAGAGAAGTATGGGGAAGGTGCAAAAGCACCCCCCATCTTTGGCTCTCTTTTCATTCTATTATAAGCCGAAAAATAGTTATAAATAGGTCTTTGGTTATTGACACAAATGGTCCTTGTCGTTTTATAACAAAAGGAAACAAAGAGAGTTTTGGTAAATTGCAAAACCAGCCCTTGTGTTTAAACATAATAAAAGAATTGCCATTTGGCAGTTTTAGTCCCTCTCTTTATTTCACCATTTTTCTTTTATAAAACACTTTTTAAAATTGGCATTTTAGCCCCTAAAGTTTATAAAAATTGAATTGTGGGCTTTTGTTGGGCTTTTGGGCTTGTATTGGGCCCAATTGAGTTTGTCTGGGCCCAATAAGGTACAGGTTTGTTTATTGGGCTTTTTCAAGCCCAATTTACGGTAGAAGGTGGGGTTTTGTGTGTACAATGGCTGAGATAGGCTGTAACTGGGGCTAGGATTGGGCCTTCAAAGTCTTCACAGTCTTTGTCAATTGACAATGGGCTTGTTGAAATTGATTTGAGGGCCCATTTGGTCTTCACAGTCTTCTTGTTATACTAATTGGGCTTTCCCGGCATCAGAAGGGTTAAGATGGCATCAATAGTATTCTTCTAGTTCCGGCTCGGTTTGACTGCTGAATCATTTGTAGTATTGACTCTGCTTGAACATTTTTGGACTTTGCTTGATTCTGCACAGTCTTTTCCATTCCATGCCAGTTTTTGTCATTTTGGCTTGGTTTTTTTCTTTTTTGTTGATATCCTCTTCTGCCACAATACAAATGCAAAACCAAAACATATATTTGGCATTTTTTTGTCTGTTTTGGTCATTTAGTTGTTTTTATAGGTGAAAAGTATGTGTAATTAAGCCTATCAATAGGATTTAACATATGATTAGCATTTGGTTAAACAAAGAATAGAATTAATTAGTTTAGATAACCTAAATATTAATACTTAAAAGATTGTTTCTCGATCTTAGTGATGTCACCTCTTATTACACGAAATCCCATCTGATACACTGCCCGTTAAAGTTTGTTGTTTTTGGTTTAGTCGGCAAAAATAAAAATTTTAAAACTTAAAATAAATTACAACACACACAAGACACATAATTTTGGCGCCGCTGCCCGGGGACGTGAAAATTTAATCTTGATTTTTATTTGATATTTTGGTTCTTAGCATTAGATTAGTCTAACCATTAGGATTAATGTAGTTTATGATAGTTTATAATCCTGTTTGTTTGCTTATTATGTATGTGTAATACGCGTATTCAGTTTACTGAATATGACGTATAAGTTATTTGACGGTTTCTTTCCTAGCAAGTTTATTATAGGATGGACAACCCAAATATTACTATGGAAGAATACATCAGGCTCGAAGAAGAAAAATCTAGTCGGTGTGGCAAGGTGTATAACGGGGAAACTGCTACGTATGGTAAGATCCGGTATGATGATGACATTCACGACCTTAGATCCGTTGAAACCGAATTGCTAGCTATAGTCTTTAATGACGAATTAACATCTGAAAAAGCACTCTCGTATGAACCCATGGTAAGTTCTCTTAACAACAAAAAAAATTGACTTTAGAATATCGTTTGACGAATTCAACGATGAAGATTACACGATCATTTTTGACAAAAATTCATTTTCTTATAAAATAATTTATGTCAATGATTTGAAAACGGATTTGGAAAATGATAATGAAAAAGTCAATATGCCTTCATTTCCGTCACTCGAGCCTACGGTCAGTTATTTTGATGATTTAGACTTCTTTAAAGATTTTGAAAATGAATTTCCAGCCATTGTTTACAATGATGCTCTAACATCTAAATCAGATTCCTCAACTGAACCTGTTGAAATTCCTCATCGTATCGATGAATTTGATTTGAAGGATGAAACATCATTGTCCAAATATGATGAAGAGGAACAAAACGTTTTGTACTTTAATGATGTATTCCCTTTTAACATAATCTATCCGGATAAGGACAATGATGATAATGAAATCGATATAATACAGTCTTCGGTGGGTAATGTAAATACAAAAGGGTCAAATAAGCTTCTAGAAGCAAGTCACAATAAAATCAATAAAAAAATCACTATAAAAAGTTTTGTCGTGGAATTAGATGTTAATATCGCGACTTGGATATATCTTAACAACGGGATGCTATTAAATCTTATTAAGAAAATGTATGTGCCGTTTGGCATCCCGTTCGACCCTAAGCGGTTTTATAAGGATGGTATTTAAACAAAGAAGTTGTAGAGGCCAAGGTACGTTTTCTTTACTTTGTTAAATCTAGGAAAAATTGGTCACCATGAATGGATACAACGTATCATGTAGACACATATACGCCGTATCCACTGCTTTTAACTTATGTTGACTAAGTCAACGAATTTGCCCAATACGGCGTATTGGACAAAAACCATACGGCATATCGAGTTTGGAGTATAAATGCCAAGTAATACGCCGGATTAAGATTTACATACACTTTTTACTCTCTAAAAACACTTTTAACCGTGCAATTCTTGGAAATCATTTTTTCTTGTAATCGCTCTCTTCTCTATTATAATGATATAGTAATGTGTTCTTCCCCTTGCCTTTGGGTTTTTATTTTTGAATTGATTTAGATTTAGGGCTAGGGTTAGGGTTTTGATTTTAGTTTTGAAGAGTTTGTTCTGAATACGCCTAGCCTTAGTCCCCTTTTTCCTGCGAATATGTGATAAAGATTGAGAATTGTCAATGGGGTAAACGGGTAGATATGGGAATACCCTTTTTGTTTTTAAACTGCATAGCAATACGACGTATCTACTTAAATGGATACGACGTATTGACTCAATTCACCCGAAATTTTAAAACACAAATACGACGTATTCAGCAACTTGAATACGGCGTATTGATCAGCTAGAGATCCTGCATGTTAAATCACATACGCCGTATTGATTTATATCTATATGGCATATTAGAAACAAACCTCCTAATACTCTGTATCCATTCCCTATACAGAGTATTCAAATAAACCGAATATGGCGTATCCACATCAGAATACGTCATATCTGCTCTCAAAACAGAATGACATACCTTTATAATCTTTGTACTAATTTCGTTAAATTTGCATATATGGCTCTTCCACCTAGAGATCAGAGGCACCAGTACCTTAGGTTTGAGGGATTATAGTACACTGATGATGATATCATAAATTTTGAGATGAGGTTGGGTAAGATATACATGATAGGTTTTTAACTTTGGGGGATTGAATGATCTGATGGCTGAGGGGTTGAGCGATAGGATGCTAATGGAGCACAAGGATTATTAGGGACAGGGTGTGTTTATTAGCCGAGCTTGGAGGCGGCTATTTGAGATTCGAGGCCTATTGGAGTTCTTTAGTACTTTTAAATTTGGAGAGGTTGTGGTTGATCTTGATATGGCTGGAGCATTACAGTTTCAGTTAGGAGGGGTTAGGCACCGCATAAGCTGAAGGTAGTTTATTTTGGCATTGGGATTACATACAGCACAAGAGATGTAGACTATTGGGTTTGGTTTATATTCGGCAAAGAGTGGTAGGCGGATCTCTGACAAGGGAGATTTGAGCGCTTATTGTAGAGAGATTTCTTCTAACAAGGATTTTCTGGGTACACCCCCTTCTTATACTCTTATCAGGGACCCGATGATGAGATATGCCACAGGCTCATCGCTTGTAGCATTGTTGGGAGGAGTCAGGCACCTAAAAAGGTAACCGTGACTGATTTGTTTTATTTGAGAGGGATAGACATTGGCTCAGTCAATGTCCCTTATCTGTTGGCTATGTACTTGAGGTTGTTCGCTTCAAGGAGGAAGCAGAGGGCTATGATATTTAGAGGATAGTTTGTTGCTAGTCTACCTGAGTATTCTGGGCTGCTTACTAAGGAGAGACTCTAGGGACTTACTGTGATTGTGTGAGACCTCCTTGTTATTGATATGGCTAAGTTGGTGAGGCTTCAAATTTGTGAGAGCTTGATGATATGTGGTCTTGGGTAGCCCCGGGACCAGAGAGGCAACCAAATGTTGCGGCTGGTGCCTTTGAGGCCGCTAAGGATGCTCCTGCAGTTGATGAGGGGGCTCTGGCTGATCCAACACCTATGCAGGTACCTCAGCCACCACATGCTGCCCCTAGGACTATGCCTCAGAGGATTATGAGGCTCGAGGAGGACGTGTACGAGTTATGAGAAAGCATTGTGGGACTACGTGGTGATGTCGACAGATCGATCACTGAGCAGAGTAGGTTCGCTACCTGGATGGTCAGTTGCATGACTCAGCTTATGGATGCTAGAGGTCACACCTACCAGGCCTTCGACAGCACTCTCATAGGTAGCTCGCGGTTGCCCTATCAGGGACGCACCCGGCATAGGACTGGCAATGCCAGCACCTCCACACCCCAGCAGGACGAGCAGCAGCCAGACCCATGATCCCTCTACTCCTTACTCTTTGTATTTATTATTTGTACTTTGTATTATTCATATATGATGTACCTTAAAACTTTTAAAAATTGTTTATCTTTTGATGTTTATATATATGATTGATGTTTTGACTTATTGTGAATGATAGAATCAATGACTTGGCAGTAAGTTCAACACTACAATGGAGAGACGAATCCAAGCACCACGTCCGAATCAAAAGTAAAAGTGAGAGGTTTTTGAGGAAGAATAAATCTAGAGAGGAAAAGTGTTAAACCAAATAAAGCCGGAAGGAAAAAGTCTAACTTAAAGACTAGCTGAAACAAAAGTGCTTCCCGAGAGACAACCCTGATTGTTATTTATTTTTATCGAGCTCTGTCTGACCCAGACATCAATAAGGCGTATCCGTCCATTCACGCTCGTATTGGAGTCTGGATGTTATCAGTCCTTTATTTTTATGCAATTTAAAACATTATTGTTAGTTCTGTCTATACGGCATATTCATGCACATGATACGGCGTATTCGGTAGACTAACCTATATTTAGATACTTTTTACAGGTTTCTTAATACGGCGTATTCCAGTATATGGATACAACGTATTGGTCTCATGTACAGTTTTTTTAGTTTATTTATAAGTAACCAAATGATACCCAAGATAGGAGTGCGTAGTTTTTCCTATATTTTGCATAGGACCTCGCTGGAAAAGAAATTGACGAAGTTGGTAAAGTAACGATCATCTGGAATCCTGTGTGTGTTGTAGTCATGCTGGTATCCAGACGCATTTACAACACACATTCTTGCTCATAAACTCAACTTGGAGAATCTACCGAGCAAAATATCAGGGGAGTTTCTCATTCCAATTCTTTTAATTCCCGTTTTTAATGTTTTATCTATACAACGAGGTCGTTGTATAATTCAAGTGGCGGGATGGGAATTAGAATGCATACTTGTCTTATTTTACACATTAAAATGCTTAAATAATGCTCAAATTTAAATTTTTTTCAAGCATACTTTTGTGAAATTACTTGTTACATAACCCGCACACAATAACCCTTATTAGATATTGTGAGGATTTAACCTTATCCATTTCCAAATGTTTACCTAAATTCCACAAAAATATGAGTGTGCCGGTGATGTTGTAGACTTTAGAACTTGGCTTGGTATATCTATTCGAGACCACAATAATGGAGTATTATGGGTAAGATTGAGGTAATTGTTTTTAAAATTGGGTAAACTTCTAGGATTACAACCAAAAAGCCTATACATGTTGTTTTATTAACTAACTATACTGGATAGTTAAATCCCGTATAAACCCTTTGTTTACTCTTATTTATTTTTTTGCTTAAAGGTAAATTTTTTAAGCAAGGAATAAAAGAGTTAAATACAAGACAAGCACAAAGCATAAGTTAATTAGGACACATCCCTAATCAACAAACTTTGGCTGAGAAACAAATAACATATGGCATTGGACAATACCCAAGCTCAAGATACAAAACTAAAACATACATAATAAGGAAGATAAAAGCTTACTAAATCCATCTATATGTTTGAATACATCAATAATACATCGAGACCAACCAACATACATTGAAACATCACCACACATAGAGGCCAAATAGTAAGCTGTAATAACCAAAAATACATGAGCATCCAAAACCATATCTAAGTAATCCATAACCATCAAAGAGTGCATAGACTATGCCATCCAAATGAGTTTGCCTCCTTAAAAAAACCTCCCCTAGTAAAACCCAAAGGGAAAAACCTAAAAGGAGGAAAAAAGAGAACAACACTCATTTGGACCATCTTAGAAACCTCATGCCAATCAATACAATCACTATAGTAGTTCAAATCATCGGGCATCATCACTTCTTGAAATTCTTCTAGCCACCAAAGGAATAAACAAACCTGGATAAATAACTTTAAACAACATAAAGAATGAAGGATTTTACAGAAGTCAAGACCTATCCTAAAACTCCTGCCAACACCAGACTCTAAAAAAAGAATCTTAACACAGATCTTGACTTCAAACTTCATACCATCTCTATACCAAACCCAATCATAATCATCAACAAACCACAAAAGGCCAGCACCAAACAAGTGTAGATAAATAACAATGATTAAATGAAATACCTTCCCATAAAGATCATAAAAGAAGACCATACCTTTATTAACATCATCAGCAGAGTGAATATGGTTCTGCGGTCATCGTAAGGACTTCTACACCGAAGGTTTTACAAATTCCTAGGCAGAGTACTAATCCGTTTTGTAGTAGTAGTATAGGCAAGACTTGGGGGTTGTTATCGTTCTCTAGGGGAATAGGTTGGGAAGGCTTGATCACGGTCTAATAGAATTTTAAGGGTTGAGGGAAGATTCTTTTTGTGTTTTTATGTTATGAATGCAGAATAAAATTATATTTGGAGAGGTGGGTGGTTTTAGCTATTATAACTATAAATGGTAAACAGACTACTGGTGTCTCTCGATATCAATATAATAGAAAGTATGTGGTTATTTAATCCAGGTTATTTAATCCCTAGATTTCTTCTCCTGGTGTTGTTGCTTTGTCACACTTGTGATGATCTATGTAATTATTTCCTAAGTCATGAATAGATTACATGAACCCGCCATCTATTTAATATTCCGTTGAGACAAAACACAAAGTAAGGTTAGTATTAAATCCACTCCTCCCAACAAAAAAAATAAATTAAAATAAAGATATAAAAAAAATATAAACATAAACTTCTCTATTAATAATAAATAAAAATTACATAAAAAAAATAAAACTTACAAGGCCCCTAAGGAGTATAGTAAATGCATTTGAAATATTTAAGAGTGGATCAACCATTTAGAGAGGCAAGGTAGTATGAAGAATGTTACACGATGGTATCCTTTCTTTTTACAATATGTTTTTTTAGGCCATATCAACAGCGTTCATTACAAAAGCTGGTTTTCTAAGACCTAACATGCATATTCATCACAAGAAGAAACACCACTAAGATCTACATCCTAGGTTTCATATAATCATAAATAAACACAATAGAAAGTTTAGCCAAGCATGTTATAGATAAAGCAAGAACATATAAGAATTACACAACAAGACATATTGAATGATTAAATAAGTCTTACTTGATTAGAACATGAATTGAAGGAAGTACAGTAAGGTTTTTGAGGCCCTAAAATCGTCCCTAACAGTTGCTAAACGAACCAGGGTTCATACCCTCTTTTTATTCTAAAGTTACACACTTAAAACCCTAATTTCGGGTTTGTATATATAGGAAAATCGATACGACGGTGTCGCATTTTAATCATGACGCCGTCGTGACAATAATATTCTAGATAATGGGTTGGGTCGTGTAATCTAACGCCGTCTTGAGATCTTGTGACACCGTCTTGGAAATTGTTTGAAATATATTAAGAGTGGATCAACCATATAAGGGGCAAGGTAGTATGAAGACTGTTACCAAATGGTATCCTTTCTATACAATTATGTTTTCCTAGACATATCAACAGCGATATAGACAAAAGCTGGTTTTCTAAGACCTAACATGCATATTCATCACAAGAAGAAACACCACTAAGATCTACATCCTAGGTTTCATATAATCATAAATAAACACAATAGAAAGTTTAGCCAAGCATGTTATAGATAAAGCAAGAACAGATAAGAATTACACAACAAGACATATTGAATGATTAAATAAGTCTTACTTGATTAGAACATGAATTGAAGGAAGTACAATAAGGTTTTTGAGGCCCTAAAATCGTCCCTAACAGCTGCTAAACGAACCAGGGTTCATACCCTCTTTTTATTCTAAAGTTACACACTTAAAACCCTAATTTCGGGTTTGTATATATAGGAAAATCGATACGACGGTGTCGCATTTTAATCATGACGCCGTCATGACAAGAATATTCTAGATAATGGGTTGGGTCGTGTAATCTAACGCCGTCTTGAGATCTTGTGACACCGTCTTGGAAATTGTTGTGACGGCGTCACGTGTAATCTGTGACGCCATCTCCAGCTTCTGAAGAGAAATTCTTGAGCAATGTTGGTGTAGGTCCGTAGTCTTATCCATTTCTTCTCCAAATGAGCCCAAGTCACGTGTATTTCTTCCAAATGCCTTCCAAATGCAAAATACCTAAAAAAGAACGATTAAGTACCTATTTTGGGCATAAACACATGATTTAGGGGGTTAAACGGCCCCAAAAAAGTATATAAAATGACACCTCATCAAATACCCTTACACTTGGGATTTGCTTATCCTCAAGCAAATGGGCTTTTATATCTAGACAATAACAATATAAGGGGTCATTTTACCTACTCTTTAAAAGTATTTTACAACACAACCTTCTAGACCTCGTAATTAACAGCACGGAAAGTATATACTAGCACCTCACATAAGTGTTTGGGATTCTCTCTTTCACTCGGGTGTATAATAAATTATAACATAAGGGGGGGAGGGAGGAAAACAGAAAAATCAACACTGTTACTTGTCAATAGCATATTTTAATTTATTTCATAGGCTTGCTTGGTAAATGATCAAACCTCCACCGCTAGGCGTAAGTATTATTCATTACTATCTAAGAGGTATTTTTTAAAGGGTTGTGGGGTGTAGGTGTAAGATAACCTATAATGGAAACGGAAACGGATGGGATACATTTAGGTGGATTTGGGTGAATTTGGAGTGGAAGGGTTAGCTAATTATTTTGTTAGGAATACGAAATTCCTAGGAAAGTGTCGGTCGCTTCCATAGATAATGGTCGTTAGCTCGTTAAGTAATTTTTAGAAACTTACATAGTTAGTTAAAAAAGGCCCATGGATTAATCCATGCAATCCCAAGCCCACGTCCCTTGTAAGTATAAATACACCTCTCCATGTCTTGGAGAGGTGGTTGGTTGGTTGGTTGTATGTTTCATTTCCACTTAATGCATTTTATGTTCTCTACTTTCTCTCACTAGAAAATACATTTTTCCTCCCACTTTCTCTCTCTAGTTCTTGGTTCATATATCAAAGATTACTTGTATTCTACAATTGGTATCAAGAGCCATTGAGTGATTTGCTTAGTTTTTTGTGTTTGAATTTTTGGTTTGTTTTTGCTTGTTATTCCGTACGTTTTTTTTTCTTTCTTTTCTTTTGTTTTCAAAGCTTCTTTGTATACTAAAAGATCATTTACCTAGGTAAAGTTGATCTAGTATCTTTGGATATAGGTGTATTTGCTTTGGATCAAACAAAATCTAATTTTTGTTTATCTTTTGTTTTCAAAAACCTTATAAAGTACAAATCTTGATTTTGAAATTTTTGGCTTAAAAACCAAAAAGTTGTCATTTTTAAGGTACCTATAGGTTTAAGAATACTAGTTGTACAAGAAATTTTGGGAAAAAACAATCAAAAAGGTGTCTTTTTGTGTTTTAAAAATTTTGAGTTTCGTCCGTGTGTTGCACGAATTCGCAGTTTCTAGCTCTATCCGAATTTGCAATTTTTGTTGTTCCCGAATTCGCAGATTTTTAGTAGTACCCGAATTTGCAAATTTTTAGTTCTATTTAAATTGGCAATCTTTGTTGTATCTGAATTCGCAGTCTGTGGTTCAATCCAAATTAGCAGTTTCTAGTTGTTTCCGAATTCGCAATTCTCTTAAGGACCCGAATTCGCAATTCTCTTAAGAACCCGAATTCGCAATTCTCTTAAGGACCCGAATTTGCAGTTTTCTTACGGACACAAATTTATAGTTTTTCTTAAGGACACAAATTTGCAGTTTTTATTAAGGACACGAATTTGCAGTTTTTCTTAAGGACACGAATTTGCAGCTTTCTTAAGGACACGAGTTTGCAGCTTTCTTAAGGACACGAATTTGCAGCTTTCTTATGGACATGAATTTACAGTTTTCAGTAGAACCTGGATTCGCAATTGGCTTAATCAACCGAATTTGCAACATAAACTTAAAACTCAAATTGCTTAATCTACATTATAATGTTTATTTCTTTGACTTGTAAAATCCCGTGAAACACTCACTTGTTTTCCCGGTTTTGTCAAGAATTATAAAATCCCGTGTAATTTCATGAATTAAAACACAAAAGTCAATACACTCAAACACAATTACTTTCTATCACCGCTCGATCGATCAGTAATCTTTTTGATACCACTTTATCAATGACGACTCTTGCTGATAAGTCACTTTTCTCGGGTGGTGACAACAAACCACCAATGCTTGAAAAACACTTGTTATCGATCGTTGGAAAAGCATAATGGAAACTTTATTATGATGAATAGACCTCATGGTCGAATGATTCTCGGCTTCTATTTAAAGGTCCACTGTTTGGCCAATAACTTACAGGGATGGTGTAACCAGACCAAGGAATATATGAATTAACTCCCGCATAAACATTCAAGATGATTGTGCTCAAAGAAATAAACATCAATTCTACAAGGACTTCCAACTGAAATTTATGCTACTTGATAGTCAAAATCGTGTAGCCAGGATATTTTGGGAGAAAATCAAACTGCTCATGCAAGGAACGTCGTTAATGAACGAGACGAGAAGTGTAAGCTGTACCAATGAATTTATAAAGTTTACCTACAAGAAAGGAGAGTCGTTTACACGAGTACTACTTGAGATTTACTATGTTATGCTACAATGATATGAATATTTACAAGATGCCACTGGAGCAATTTCAAGTCAATACCAAGTTTCTGAATACTCTTCCTGCTGAATGGAGCAAATTCGTTACTGATGTTAAGTTGGTCAAAGATTGGCATACTACTAATGTTGATCAGATTCATGCTCACTTAGAACAACATGAACGACATGCAAATGAAGTATCGATTGATTCATAAAACGCAACTCGGATTCCTCTTCTTTAGTTGAATCCACCAAAGGACACAGTCTCCCTTATAACTCTCAATTAGCCCTCTTACCAGAAAATCTCCATACATCAACAAATTATTTCACACTTATTAATCTTCCAACGTATGGGTCTACCTTTTGAATCTCAACATATCAAATCAATCCAATCACCAACACCTCATTCAATCACTTATCCCCCCAACAATTATCAAACCTCAGTTCACCACAACGTTTACTCTCCATCATCATCCATTCCTCAAATAGAATACTCTCCCACAATCAACCAACAATCTGAATTTCCCCAATTAGACTCTGGTCTAACTATTCCAGTGTTCAAGCACGGTGATGATCCAATTGATGCCATGAATCAGGTAATGTCATTCTTGTCTGCTGTAGTCACTTCCCGCTATCTTACTACCAATAACCAGCTAAGGAACTCGTCAAACCCAAGGCAACAAGCCACCACTAATGATGGAAGAGTAACCGTACAACCAGTACAGGGGAGACAAATTTCTTATTCTACTGGTACTACAAGAACTTTCACTCCAAGAGCAAATGGGAGTAACTCGGGGAAACAAAGGATTGTTACGTGTTACAACTGCAAAGGGGAAGGATACATGTCCAAACAATGCACTAAACCAAGAAGGAAATGGGATGATTCATGGTTTAAAGATAAAGTGTTGTTGGTTCAAGATCAAGCAAGTGGGCAAATTCTACATGAGGAGGAACTTGCATTTTTGGCAGATCCAGGAATTCCAGAAGCTTGTCATTACTCACAATGCTGCTTATCAAGCTAATGATTTGGATGCATATGACTCTGATTGTGATGAACTCAACACTGTCAAAGTTTCTCTCATAGCGAATTTATCTCATTATGGTTTAGATGCTCTTGCTGAGGTACACAATCATGATAATGTGAATAATAATATGATTAATCAAGCTATACAGGTGATGCCGTCTTCTGAATAGTCGAATGTTATGAATCATTCAAAGACTGAAATAACCAGTGATAGCAATACCATTCCTTATTCTCAGTATGTGATCAAA